>VZRQ01009102.1:553617-636922 GCA_013397975.1 Machaerirhynchus nigripectus | reverse complement strand
GGGGGGGGGGGGGGGGAAGAAAAGGTCACATATTTGTTTTTAGTTTTTGTAAAACTAACACTTTTTTACTTGGTGTCAGTTATTTTCAGAGATCAGAAACTCACATTCTGCAGGGAGGGCTCTACAGCATCTCTCCTCTCCTCTCTGGTTGCCCCACTCACTATTGCAAATCCACAGTCCCTCTTCACAAGCAGTGGCAGGAGCTTGGGCTTCTGCTTGTGGTTACAGCCCAAGCTGCTTCCAGCAGCTTCCTGTGCCTCTCTGACCCCAGTGTGGTGCCCTTTCCACTGTATCACAATGAGAATGGAGACAGATTGAACATTAGCTGTTTACAATGATCTCAGCTTGAATTAGCACCTTGACTTGAATAGTCATCAGTCATAGAACCAACACCACACAATGAAAACAAGCCTTCAACAGTGATGGAAATCAACAGGTCTGATGGACCCTAAATGTACCCTCAATGTACCTAAGGGAGGAAACCTTCTCTTTCCCAAGATGTGTGTCTGTAGCCACAACTCAAAGGGCTAAAGGAATAGGAGTTAACTGAGACCACTGATGAACCTGTAAAGGACACAATGCTAATTACAGACTTGAGCCTCCTCCATTTGGGATCAGTATCTGCTGATTTCACCTTGCACACCTCCAAAATGAGAGCTGCCACCTTGATACCAGCCAGGAGATAAACTACTGCTTCTGCTACTGTTCTGAAGGCACTATTTACTAGCACACTTGGACTCACTTTCTTGCATGTGTTTATTCAGAGCAGTCATGTGCTTGAGCAAAGATCATAGTGATTTGTGATGTCTGCTGAAAACGTCCTGAAAATCAGTTATTGATTAAATTCTCGTTATCATTTGTAATAGATTACTGTGCTAAGGGAACTCCTGGCACGCTCAGTGGGATTTGCCAGGGACTATGGTAAAGCTTGGTCAATACCATCCTGAAATTAGGTGCTGCTTTATTGTACTTTGCTTTCTGCTCAGCAGGCGTTTATGATAGTGCAAAATGTAAACTCGAAATCCTGACTTTAGATAAGACTTATCCAAAAATATGCATTAACTACTCAGCCGTTCGTGTGCATCTGCCTTTCTGTCCCTTTGAAACACGCCTTTATCTCTCTTTTATGTTTTAATAGTGGCCATAATAGTAACCACCCAGCTTACTGCAGGGAGCATGTCCTTCAGCAGGGAAACACTCAGGGCTATGCAACTGCAACACCGCGAGGGGTGAACAAGATGGCAGAAAAATAAAACTTGCTCGATAAAACTGCCACAGCTCAGCGGCTGCTGCAGCAGCTTGGACCTGTCACCCAAGCTGGGAAGGGATGAGAGAGGAAACAAGGTCAGATGGACTCCAGTCTGAGCAGAAGCCACATTCAGGTCGGTCACTGTCCCTGTTCTGTGCAAACAAATCCCAGCCTGTAGCCGAAAGCCTGCACCGCTCACCCAACCCAACTGCTCAGCTGCACCATGAACTGGGGCAGTGCTGCCTCCAAGGGCTGCAGCGTCCTGTGCAACCTGTCAGGGTCGGGCCAAAGATAACCTTTTCTGAAGGACACCAGTATTTTGAAACCTCAGACAGCTACTTGGTCTGCCCGTTGACCTTTACTGATAGGCCTGCTGGGAGCAGATACACATTTATCGAGACCTTGCACTGCATTTCTCAGAAGCTGAAATGCCCTGTAACAGGATTCAGCATTCTTTAAAATGCTGCCTCAGACTGCCTCAATTAGAGGGAAGTATTACTTCCCCCACGTTACTTGTAATCAAAACAATGGACATTATTATAGCCTGTGCTGGCTCCAGGGAGTGTGGGTGGGAGAAAGCGAGTCACAAGTTTTACTAACTAGACGGATTGTTTGATTGCCTCTTAAAAACATCCCTAAATCCGGAGCAGCAAAGCTGCAGCCACAGTTATCTTTCAGGTTTTGTATTCCTCCACATGAGGATTTATCACTTGCACTGGTGGCAGATGGATGACTCGCCACTGAGTCACAGAGTTGCTCTTTTTGCCTTGTTTTCCACTTGTTTCCCACAAAAGGGAAAGGGATGCTTTGTGTTTTAAAGTATACCTCTGCCACTTGATTTTTCAGGTGTACTTTGGAGTTTAAAAAGAAAAATAAATAAAACCAGAATGTGGAAAGTAAACAAACCTGCTGAGGACTTTTTCCTTCCCAGGTGTTGCTCAGAGCAACCCCAGCTCCACCAAGAAACGCTAAATTATGAAAGAAAAGGCCATTTATAACTTGGAACTCTGTCTTTTTCATTGAAAAAGAGAGCAAACTTTTTCACCCGAAGTGTTGATTAGGTGGGTTGTTTTTTTCTTGACACTTCTGTCTGGAATGATGAATTCTTTAATCACCCTTCCCTAGGATACATTTTGAGTTTATTTGCATCTGCATTTTCCCATGAAAGATGAAGATTTCTCAGAAGATTACCAGCAGGCTGTAATCACAACCACACAGTACCTGAGGTGTGCTGCAGGTGCAGGGTATATGCAGAATTCCCACACATGCACGCTCACACATACCCACCTGTCCCACCAACCCCCAGAAAGGGTATTTCTCCTCTACACCCCAAATAATTTATTAATTAATAATAAATAAACACATAAATAAATACTAATATATTATTTACTATCAAAAATTAGTATTTAATGTCATGTCCTCATGAGCATGGGACTAGACTTAAAAAACCCTGTGTGGACTGCTTGTGGCTGGAATAGAAGCGTGTGCAAGTGGCCACACCCCACTGCAGTGGGATTCATGGGGAGAACCCACTGGAGAGAGGCATTGCTGTAGGTAATGTGGCACCACCAGCATCTTCCTGGCTGCTCTCAAAGAGTAGGAAACCCCAGATAAGCTAAAAGAGGAGAGCACAGGGCAGTACTCTACAGAAAATGAGCCAGATAATGCTGGAATTCTTTACATATTCAAGCAGGATGGACCCCAGGATAAGTTCCTACCCAACAACTATTTCAGGAATGCACTTGGGATCCTGCAGGGAAGAGCCCAGCCCTCAGCAGGTGAGGCCAAACCTACTTTTAATGGGAAAAATTCTGAGACAGAGTTCCCTGGGTGGGAGGCCAAGGTGCTGGAGCCTGAAGAGAACATTATCCTGAATTGCAAAGACTTGCTCTTGGCAAAAATCCCGTAAGGTCTGATGGAAAATTAAACACCTGAAAGGAGGATTTGAAATGTCTTCTAGGAATTTGCCTTTGTGCTACATATTTTACAAAGATCTGGGAAAGGTATTGCATTCTTGCCTCACTGCAGAGAGCTAAATGCTCTTGAAGTTTCTTGGAGTTTTTACAGGGCTGGCAAAAACCCAGGATTTCATATCACAGCATCATTTCCAGTGCACTTCATGGTGTCCACAGAAGTGACTTGTTCTGTCACAGCTGGGCACGGTAGGATGCTCCATGCCAGAAGCAGTGGTAGGACCTGCCTGCTGGTGCAGAGTAGGAATGAGGTGTGGGGGACTTCCAAGTGCCTGGATGGAAGGCAAACCTGCAGAGGAAGGTGGGGAAAGAGGATTTCTGCTTCTCCTTACTTGACTTTTCAATTTCTTTGGGTGAAGCTCTTCGGGGGGATGAAAACTGAACGGCTGCCAGAAAACTTGTGAGAAAGCCTGTTGTGGGCTAGATTTATTTACTAGATAACGTCTAGTGCAGGTAACTTGATGCCTGCCTTACACTGAAGGTTAAACATTTCTCTGTCTGTCATTGAAATTCAATTTATAAGTGCACTAATTCATCCTAGATGGTACTTTCAGTGCCAACTGGGAGACTTGGGACCATATATTTTATCTTCTATCCTCCCAGAGAGTATTTACATTGCAGAAAGATCAAACTTCTAACAACTACCACTGGGGAAGCTTTGCATTTCTGAAATATTCGAGTAGTGCTATCCTAGCCCATTTGCTACAGGTTTTGTTTTCACAAAAATGACATAATCATCATAAACAGCATTTTTGTATGGAATTGTGCATGCTGTGAATTCATATGGTAATTCCCTGAAGCATCTGTTCCTCCATATTTATATCTCCTTTAAAGGACCCCAGTCTACACGTGCAAATCTTTGTATCCTAATGTTTCCCGATTTCTGCTGTAGGTTAAGTATATATTTCTCAAATGCATGGCAGTGAAATAGGAAACATATATTGAAGATACCTCAGCCAGATATCCTCTGGAAGATCTTCCTAGCTCTCTCCTCTTGAAAGGACTTTTTGGAGGACAGGGTAGAAGGAGTAAAGTACTTTGTGAGGAGCTAGGTGGCATTGAGACTGCAGCTGTCTTGGGAAAATCTGGCATCCAGAAGCCGTGTTGGCAGTGCTGACACAGAGAGATGCTGTCCAGAACCTGGCTAAGTGTTTTCCTCTCTAGAAAACCTTTTCCAGGCATAATTTACACCAGAAATACTTGCATATTTTAAAGAAATTGCACTGCTCTGTAACAGTGATGTTCCTGATACCAATTTCCAGCACAGCTTCTGGTTTACAGCTTTGGCAGGGTTTGTCTGGTCAGGGGGTTGGTCTGAGCTGGGTCCTGCAGTCCTTAAGTGAAGAAACAAAAGGGAAAAAAAACACTTAATAACTGATAAGCTCTTCGGAAATCAATTGCTAAAACAAAAGTTTTATGCCAATAGCTGAATTAATATGATTCATCCTGGGCTTTACTGAGTTTAGCAGTTCTTTGAGTTGGTGCTTCCATTATGTGTTTGAGCACTTTTACAGCAAAGGGAGAACTTAAGCTTCAGCCAGAACTCCACTGCCTGCTATTCAGTTTTATATTGCCATTTTGCAATTGCATTAACATCTAGCCACTCAACTCACCTGGTTCTATCCCAACTCACACAAGATCTCTGCTTTTCAGTTAGAAAGGTTTTTAAGGCAGGACAAGTGGTAACAGCGTGAGTTTCATCTGGGCAATGTCTGTTTTCCTTTCAGCACATAAACATAGAGCTGGGAATGTGAGAACAGACACATCCTCGAGTTCCATGTCAGGAAAGTCAATAATTTCGTTATGCTTTGTTTGGGGATGGAGCATATTCGAACACTGGAGAAGCCAAAACAGTATTTTCTGCATACAGGGCATCACAGCTGATCCATTCCGAACTCAGAGAGCCCCAGTCTAAAATTCTAAGATCAAATCTACAGTGTGTTAATAATTCCTCAGGCTCTTGATAAATCCTTTTCTCCTCTGCCATACTCAGTGTCCCTGCTGCTAATGCAGGTCCCTCCTCTTAGTGAGGACCTGTCAGGAAGCACAGTTTGCAGGGGGTGGTTCACTATTGTCTTCCTTTTGCTGTTCTGTGAAGATGGTACCAGACAGAACTTTTCAGTTCTGCTCTACTATTTTTATACCAAGTTATGAACTCCAATTCTTCGTTGTGAACACACAGCAGGGATTTCCCATTCAAATCCTGGGCAGGTCCAATCTTAGCTTCTATTAGCAGGAGTGCTCAGATCATTAAATATAAGGTGTGGGGTTTTTTTTTTTTTTGTTTTTTTGTTTTTTTTTTTTTTTTTGTTGTTGGTTTTTTTTTTGATACTATAAATAGCAGCAAAAAGGAGAGGGTTCTGCTTTGTCTGTGTGTGAAGGGTGATGCTCTTGGCATCTGTACCATCTGTGTGTGACTAAGAGACATTTATCCTGGTCCACACTCATTTCCTTAAGGTCATCACCTCTGTCCCTCTTTGTCATATGCTTAGACTGATTTTTTTTTCTCTCCTGACCCCAGGCCTGCAGACTTCAAGGATAGGATTTTCAGAAGTGACTTAAAAAGAGTTTATGTCTTGAATAATCCTGACTCTCTTAATCTCTTAGCTCTGAGTTGGGGCATGCTGTGCTGTTTGAATATCAGCACATGTGCACCACACAGAACACAGGCATGGTTCTGGTATGAGGAAGCTGGTGTGTAAATCAAGATTTTTTCTCTGTAGCCACCCTTGATGACAAAACAATGTCTCACCTTGCGTAGAGGAGCAAGGTGAATCATCAAACCTGATGACTTCATTCTTCCCACACACGAGGCAGGGTGAAGTTCACCTCTTTTCCTTCCTCTTCTTGTGTGCTGGAAGGCATTTTGGAGGGTGAAATATTTCCCACACAAGCTCAGGGAAATACAAGGTGTTTTGAAAAGATTGCCAAGATTCATGGAAACCACTTAGCAGTAGGGGGAAGAGATGGACATTGTTTTATCAAGACAAAGAACCAGTATCAGAGAAGGTGAAAGGCACCAGAGAATACCGAGAACTGTCATGGAGGACATGACCTGAAGACCTCAATTTTTCATTTCTTTTGGGTCTTACTTTGTGGTTTTACTGATACTTGAAGAGAAACAATGAATTCGGAAACCTCCTGTGAAACTCCTGTGTGCTGGTGTGTGTTCCTGGGTGTGTTTGTGTGTTGCAAACCCCCCCTTCTGCACCTCCCACCATGGCAATGGTGGTAAAAGCTACCCTGAATGTACAGGGGAACTGAGAGCTCCTTCCCAGGCACAGAAGCTAATCAAGATACAAATGCTAATGTTGTATGAGGTCTTTCCAGGTGCGCCCAGAGTCCAAGGCAAGACTGGTGCTGAATTTCCGCTGAGAATCCACTTTGGCTTGAATGAAACTAAGTCTTGGGGTTGCTTTGGATCTTTTGAGTGTCTGATCTGGGGGACAGGAAGAAAACTGGACCTAAAAATGCCTGCAAGGTAGTTATGAGGAACAGTCATCTCCAGTCTCCTACTCTTGGACTCCAAATCCTTTCACACGTAAACACACAGTTAGGAAGTTCTGTGTCTGGCATTGGCAGGAACTGAAACATTGCTTGATTGGTCACTTTTCCCCATGTCTGGCTTCCACTTTCCAGAAATAAAGCAATGATTAATAGCAGAGGAGAGGAAGCAAGGAGAAAACTGCAGGCAAAGCTGAAGGTTAGCAGATTATAAACCTTGCTAGGTTTGGTGAGTTCCTGGCTGGGCTGTGTAGTGTTGGGAAAGTAAAGTAAAATTTTAACTCAGACAAAGATCCCAGTGGTGAATCAGCAACCAATTCTCTAAAATCACATCCCTGCAAGCACGTCCATCACGTCTCAGAGCAGTGAGTGATACCTTTTCCTAAGACATGTACCTTCCATGTGATGTTTCTGAGTTCAGTGCTAAAAGAACAGTGCTGCCTGGCATGTTCTGACCTGCGGGGTGATCTGAGCATGTCATTGCCTCTGATGAACTATTCTCTTTCATCCTCCCTCTTCCCTTAAGTTTTGGGGTTTTTTTTTGAGAGTTAAGGTGTGCGGTCATAAGAAGCGCTTCTGCTCATATCCATTGACTGCAGGGCTGGGTGTGATTTGTTTCCATTTGAAGATGCTGATATGTTTCTGAAAGATAAGGCCTTTTCACGCAATGCAGATAAAAAGAGTATCTGTCTTCAGGCAAGGCAAACTGTGCAGAAAAGCTTTCCAAACAGAGCAAATTAGCTTTCCTGCTTCACAGGCCATACGTGCCTATAACGCCTGGTTCTGCCATGAGCACTGTTCATCAGAAGGTTTCAGAAGAGGTTACAGTGTAAGGACATCCACTCTGGAAAACTTAGTGGGAAATTAGTGGGAAACGATGGGAAATTATCGTCTTGCCCTTTGTCTGCTGCAGCCATCCAGGCCTTCTCCCACCTCCACTCCAGCATGCAGCCCATGTGTGCTTCTCTCCTCTCTGCAGCCTGAAGGTACCCCCCATAAATGATGATGCATCAGCAACTGAGCAGAAAAGATAAGCTGGTTGTACAAGCAGTAGACGAATGTAGATAGAAATGTAAAAACTTACTTCTGCCTTGTAAGCAATCACTGAATAGGGCAGCATGGTGGAGGCTCAGCCCCTGACCAATTCAGTGTCTCAGCTCAGGGAGGTGCCCCCAGGTATGTAATTAGCAAACACATCTGAGCTGTGTAAGGAGATCTGGGGGGCTCTCAGTGGCATATGAAATACTGCATTTAAGGAAAATCTGTTGTCTCTCACCACAATAAATTCAGATTTGTAGGTAACTGTGAGAAATAGGGGCAGCAAAGATTTTAAGGTTTAATACTTTGAGAGTCCATGCTGCATCTGACACCTGGACAATGCCTCAACAGGAAATACAGTAATTTACAGTCAAGCCCCTTGCATTGCAGAAGGCTGATGTCCTTGATTGCCTGGATCCTCATGGAAAATGGCAAAAAACCCTTTGTATTTAGGGATGACTCTGGCTTTCACGTGAAGCTTGTGTTTTGTAAGACACACAACCAGTAACTTTGTAGGGCATTTTGGTGCTTAACAAGAGACATGCTACGAAGAACCTATCTATGCAACACCATTAGCCTCTCACAGTGGTCACAGGTTTCCTTGGCATGTTCTGTGGAGGCTAATTTCTGTTCATGCTGCAGAGCATGGACCCCTGCTTGCTGTATATCATTCTGTTCTTTGTGACCAAACTACTACTCTACCTTCAGCAAAAGGAAAATGGAAAATTACTGACCCCCTTTTTTTGTGAGATCTTTCCCTCCTGCTTACTCCATTTTTTTTGGTCTCTTTCACCTCACTGCATAGAACTGACACAGTTAATAAAAAATTGGTAACACAAAAATATTGTTCTCTCTTATCTCGCTAGGGAGCCGGGGCTTTTCAAGCAGCTTAATAAATAGTATTATGAAACTAGGGCTGTTTTTGCAATAGGTGACTTTAATTAGAGTTTAATTTAGGCTGGAAAGAGAAAAGGGGATTTTAGAATCAATGGTAGAAAGCAAGTAACACCATTGCCACGTCAAGAGAGTTTCTTCTCTCAAAAGCAACCATGAAATTTGCCCTTGTGCAGTTCTGGATTTGTTGTTTCTGGCTTTCTGTGGTTAGACTTTTCCAGTTTACAGGAAGAATATGTCCATCAATCCATCCTTTCTTTCTCAGTACCATTCCTTTAAATGCTGCCTGGGCTGTTGGCATCCAGCTGTGTGCTTTCAGGCTCCGTCAAGATCACCAGGAGATGGTACTGCAGAAGCATTGTGCCCTCATTTAATTATATGCCCCTGGCTTTTATTTTGAGTGAGCTGAGGTCCATGTTCACTGCCTATTTCTCTGCTGGGGGTTATGTGGGTGAGCAGAGGCTCTGGGGTAGACAGCCCCACCAGGAAGCTGGAAGTGAGTTAAGGAGAGCAGCTGTAGTACTTCTGGTGGGCAAAGAGGAGTTGAACTTTTTTATCACGTTGTTATCAATAGTGAGAAGAGTGGATTACGAACAAGCACAAAGGCTTGACATCATGATTTTTTTAGAAGTTGGTCTAAAAGCTGTATTTTGAAGAAAGAGAGAGAAAGAGAAAAGCAACCAAACAGTGAAGACCTGGGGAGAAATGATACACAAGAAGGAATCAGAGCAATAGAGTGGGAAGAGGCACAGGGAAATCAGGCCATAATTTGTAGAGGAAGAATTGCATCAGAAATGCATATTAATGCTTAATGGTGCCTTAACACACTTTTATAGATGTCAGAAACCTTCGTGCCCAGCTGGTTTAGCACTGCAGTTCTCAGGGACCACACTGCTTCAGGTTATAGTGAGCAGGCAGAGTTGTTGGCTTCCCTCATCCACACCTGTAGCAGTGGCAAAACCAGGAACAACAGCACTGAGTCCTCCCCTATAGAAAGTACATAATCCAAAATTCACTCTACAACCAAAAATTGTTCACATCCTTGTCCCTGTCCCAGTAAGTGGAAGCACTGGCATAGATCAGAGGGAAGGTACATGGGACACAAAACCTCCAGAGATTTCTCTGCTCCAAATGTTTCTGGGGTTCTGTGTGAACTGGTGGAAAGGAAAGGACAACAGGAGATGCTGAGACAGGGTATAAGGGGTAAAGCCATACTGGGGTGTGCAGGGAGATGCATGCCTGCAGAACAGCACTGGGCTGGGAACATGCCAGGCTAGACATGGTCTGTACTGAACGGGCTGAATTCTTTTTTTCACTAGAAGCACTTGAATTTTCCTTTCTGTGTGTCAAGAACTGTGGGATACAGCTGCTTACAGTCAAAATGGCCACCACCAAAAGTCCTAATATGTTGAGAGAACAGGTGTATTTAATCCCCTTCCCAGTAGTTACTCATTAAAAGAAGGCAAAATAACCCAAACCAGCAGGTATTTCAAGGGAGGAAAAAAATAGTTAAACATGCAGGTGATAAACATCTGAGTTACTGATTAACTCCTGGCTTTTGTAAACCCCACAGTTCTTCAGTTGGCTTACTGGGAGACCAAAACACAGAGCTGTGCCACTTCAATAACTTATAGTGCACTTTATCTCTCCTTGGCACAGGTGTCCCTGGGCTGTGACACTGAGGACAGCACTGCCCTCTCTTGATGGGAAGAGCTCAGATCCCTTTCAATGCCTGCTGTGCCTTTCAATGTGAGTCAAAAAAGCCAGGGAAATCCATGTAGGACAGGACGGATTGAAGTATAACCTCTTCTCTGGTGTGTCAACTGCCAGAAGTTGGGAGAGAAGAGAGGCAATAATTGACTTGCTCTGTGTGCACATCCTCGGGCATCTGCTCCAGGATGTCCATTGCAGATGGGATGGTGGGGCACCTGAGCCTTTGGTCTGTCACTCTGTGGCCAGGCTTATGCTCTCGGGGAAGAATCTGGGCTGGAAGGGCAAGTGGAGACTTAGACATTTCAGGAACAATCGCAGTGAAAGCAGTGCAACATGCTTGGCAGGAGGGAGAACAGGCTGACGCTCATCTGTGAGGAATAAAAGGGTGATTTCAGATGCCTTCTTCCACCTGCAGCATTTTGTTTTGCCTCCTGCACTCAACCAGCTCCAGTCTGGAGCGTTGCCTCAAGCAATATCTCTCCCTCGCTGTCAGTCTTGATGTTGTCACTTGTTGTTGCAGCCTGTCACTCGGGTTTAACTGAGCACATGCTGTTTGCCATCTGGAGGAAAGCCTGAGAAGTGAGGTGGCAGCACTTGCTGCCATAGAGGGTTCAGCTGAGCCTCCTCAGCTGCTGGGTCTTCCATATGCTGCCTGACTGGAGCACCCTGAAGGTACCCCTTGCACCATCTTGCAGGGATGTGAGGAAACTCCTGAAGATGTGAGTCCCTGAAGAGGGACAGCTTTGCCATGTGGTGCAGAGGAAGTCCTTCCAAAGTTTAATAACTGCATTTTAACTAACACAGCTTGTGCTTAAGCAAAGTTGCTCTGGCAAGGAACTGATCCTGCAACACCCCAATCTCTGCTTCACTCAGAGGTGGTAAATTTGAAGAAATAAACCGAAGCACTCAACACCATCAGTAGAGATGGACACAGGCTAACTGAATGAGCAGGATGTCAGGGGTCCATCAGGCTGAAAGTGAATGCTAGACCATGGTGAGCTGAGCCAAGGAGGGCCTAGCTGTGTCTCTGGGGATAAAGGATGGCCTGTGAATGGAGCCTGAAAAGATCCAAGTCTGGTTTGTGTCCTCTCTTACTTCTGTTCAGTCTCCTATAAGACTCCTCATCTATAAGCCAAAAACAATAGCCACTAAAAATTCCAAACTCTTGTTTGTCACCATTAGCTATCACAGAAGGCAAAAATCCCCATTTACTGGACCAGCTCCTTCTGCTGCTTGACCTGCCTTTGCAATGCTCAGCTTTAATCTTTTTCACTTAAAATGTCACAGTAAGGCTCTATTTTTCAGGTCCCAAACAAACAGCAGGGTGCACACTGAACAATAGCAAAGGGTTTAGCAGCATGCAGGTTTCTCGTCTGTGCCAGAAAAGCTTTTCTGATGGCCCTGAGTTCCTCTTTACCCCCCTCTGCCAGGGGCTGACATCAGGGAAAGAGAAAATACAATTGAATGCCATCAAGAGTAATGTCCTGTTTATTTTCCTGCTAACAGAATTATTTTCAGAACATCTCAGAAATGGGAGTGACGGGAGGGGTGGGAAAATCAGAACAAACCCACTTTGGGACTTCATTAGCTGTTGGCAGAGAAGAGACAAGAATCAGGACCAAAATGCAGGCCAGGGACACAGTAAATGAAGCTGTACATATGTCATGTGTCCTTGTTTACCCTTCAGGAAAAGACCATAAAGAACTGGGGAGGTTTCCCTGCCAGAAGCAGGTCGATGTAATCTGTTAATTGTGTGTGTTGGTTATTGCTGGTTCCTGTAGCTGAGTGGGACAGTCGCCCTAGAGAAGCTATACATCAGTGTGCATTTACCAGGGGAGAAAATAAAAGGAGATACGGGCTCCTCCCCATGAGCAGTGGCTGCTGTTTGCCCTCGTGTCCAGTGATGTGTTTGTGCATCTGCACAGCCTCGTCCTTGTAACACAAAATGGGGGGGCCAGTCTGGCCAATCCTGGCTGCTGGCAGGGACAGGTCTTGCTTCCTATTTTTACCTCTCCTCCTTCCTGCCCACAGTTGCAGCACTGCAGTCCTGCTCTCTTGCACAAACTCTAGCTTGGATGGGAAGGGTCAAAATAAGCATCAGTGTGGTTGGAGCTCTACCAGCTTCTGTAAAACAATTTTTTTCTTTTTGTTCAGTAAGACTACTGTGTTAAATCTTGCTTTGTTAGCTCTTAACAGCAGAGATCCTAGTCTGTTCTTGTTCTGTGAAACTGTTCTGGCTTAAAACCTGCTTATTTATTTTTTAAAAGGGAGGATCTTAGGATGCTGAGCTCTCTTATCCAGCACAGAGCAGCAGGACACATGGACTACCCAGATCATCTCAAGGTTAGTGGAATGTGCTGTATGTCTTCTTGCATGAGTGGGGTCTTCTTGTCCAAATGCTATGTACCTGTCAGAGGTGTTCAGTTCTGCCTTCCAGGATTTTGAACAGCCCTCAGGAGTTCAAGTGGTCTGTTTGTCCTCAGGCCAGGAGAAATTAAGTGGACGCACATGGGATCAGGTGTGGGTTGAGGAAAATGGGGTGGCTTCCGTCCAGACATGGTTTGCAAAGTGGAAATCAGATACCAAGTGTGCTGCTCCTGACCATGCAGTCTCTGGACCACCTCTGCCCACTCCTGCATGGGAGATGTTCCTCATCTGGAAACCACCACAGCTTATGTTGTTTCCACTGCTTTAATTGTGATTCCCAACACTGCAATTACAACTGTGACGTGGATCAATAACAAACTGATGAGCAAGAGCTTTTCCTGAGGCTACTGCATGGAGCAGGGGATGAGGAACGGAGCAGGAGGCTTTCCAGCTTTCAGTTCACTACCTCCTGTCTCACCAAGGTCAGTAATAACACAAAATCAGTCAGAACAGAGGGCGGGCTTAGCAGGACCCCCCAAGGGGCTTGCTGCCTGCTTCTCTCTGAGCTGACTGCACTGATGATGATGGGGAAGAAAATATAGGGGAAGGGATGGTGGACCTGTCACCTCCTGATTGCAGGCTGGTAACAGCCATGGACTTAACTGGGGTTGGGTGGAATAGGGGCACTTGACCTGTCTCTCTCCATTCCCTGGCCCAGTTCAGGGATGTCTTTCCACAGATAAATGCGCTATGAAATGAACTCACAACTTTCCAAGAGAGGCAGTTCTTTCCATAGGAAAGAGGGAATGAGCCATGAAATGACATTTTGTCCTTTACACAGCATCGGGACCCACACCTCAATTAACCTTTTAACCAGGACAAATTACTTTCCTGATCTGTGTACTGTGAACTCCCTTCCCTTACCCATTCCCATTTTGGTAGCAACTGCATTCGTGGCATCTTTTTCTTTGTACAATTATTTTTCAGCATAAATCACTTTCCATTGTTCCAGTCCAACCACCGAGTGGAAAAGAAAACACGTTTGGGCTTTGATTGCCATCTCTCCTGCGAGTACAGGAGAAATGCCAAACCCGGGCTCTGAGTCAAAGCTAACAGCAGGTGGCCAACACCTGCTCTGCAGTGGGGAGGAACAGTGATGGAGATGGCAAAGAACATGGGGGTGGCTCTACCTACCCCTGGCAGAGTGGCATTTCCTCCTGCTCAGGGGTGCATTGGTGGGACTTGGCTCTGAGCTGCCTCAGGTTGGGCACATAGCGATAAACAAAACCCAGACTGAAACTCTGTCCCAGAGCTGTCCCTTCTGCTTGGTTGCTTGCACACTTGCTGGCCTGGTTTTGGGGGCCATTCCCATGAAGCAACACCTGGACCATGGCTCTAAATGCAGCTGGCTGGCTGGGTGTGAGCTGTGGTAAAACTCTGTGGCTTCTGACACCGACATCACCTGCAGGCCTCATCCAAACCCACTAAAGACAATGGAAAGGTCTCCTGGTGGCTTCAGCAGCCTCTGTGTCATGTCCTAAACTGAATTCAGGCCAACACGGGATCAGACCAACCTCACATAAGCAGCTTTAGGCTGATGTCAGTGGAGTGGTTGGTGTGAATTCTCAGCACCAGGGCTGGTGTTGAGGGGTGAGAGTTTCCTCAAAGCCAGGACGGATGGTGGACGTCAGGTCCAGGAATTTATAACTGAGCAAGACAAGTCCAGTCAGGGTAAGTTTTAGAATACTGGCGTGGATGATGGTTAATGACTGACCTACAGAATAAATTATTGTAGGTGAAGTCTGTTAACCCCATATTTAAAGCAGCCTTGCTGTGGTCTCCCTCCACAGATGAGGGCTCTTTCAAAATGGAATGGGACTTCAGAAGTTATTAATTTTTTCCAAGGAAAATTTTCACTTTGCTCCTGAACTTATTGCTACGTTGTAAAAACAGGTGGTTTTTACTCTTTTCTCTGACCTTCAAAATCATTCCACAACTCCTAAAAATCTGGAAGGGATAAAAAAGATTGGGACAAAATGTTAAAAAAATTAAAACTCAGGTCCTAAGGATAAGTAGACTTCTGTTGTGCAAATACATGTATATTTCTATACATCTCTATAAAAATAAAATTTAATATAATTTTGAAAATTATCTAGTCATTAATTCCAATTCTTGATTATTTTTGGTAGCACAGTAGATATATCAAATATTTACATAGCCTGTGTATCTTGGTGATAGGAATCATGTTTGTTCTGAGTTTGTACATCTCCTGTACTGAGGACAGACACTACATTGTGAAGACACAGAACACTTTTGCTGCAGCAACAAGGACTCACCGTGTCACTGTCATTTTAGGGACCCTGCTGCCTGCCATTAACTGATAGGATTTTTAGGAACCTGTTGATGTACAGGAAAATATTTGACTGACAGACAAGTTTTGTCAGGCATTCTTTTTCATGGCTGCTGAGCAGATCAAAACTGTCTGGTCAAGGCCCAGATCTTCCTGTCCTAAGCTCCAAGAAGAGGTTTGACAAAAGACAAGCTGAAAGAGTTGGATGGAAGGGATACCAGGGATGGCGTATCTATAAATGCCATGTGGCATTTCCATAAATCCAGATCCAGAAAGTTAAATTCAAGGAGAGGGTAGAGGTGATGACAAAAATGGAATTTTTAAAAATCCTTTTTTATTTCTTCTGGGACTAATGGAAAATCGTGCTGCCTGGTGTAAATCGATGTAGCTTTGACCCCTGGGAAGCGATGGTCTACATCCATGAGAATATGGCCAAGTATTACTGTGCTGAATGACTGCACAAGAGAGGAGGCTCTGAAGGGCACAGTTGTCAAAGGAAGTGAATACTTGAAACACAAAGACCTAAAGTTGTTCTGTACCAGTCGTGAGACCAACATTTATTGCTGTAAGCACAGTCATCTTTCTGTCCTTCCTGCAAAATACAGTTTCTTCCAAAAAAAAACCTGGATGACAGAGACTCTTTGCTGATGGGTTTAAAGGAATTTTTCTGCCTTTTGTTCAAAACCCTGCAATGTCAGCTCATTCACTAGAGCCATTCCCCTCCTGGAGTAGGCCACTGCCATAACCTCATAACCCCAGCCATGCAAATCAACAGAAAAATGCTTTTCACCAGAGCTTCCTAGGTTGATGATTCCTGTTGGATTGGTTGATTCCTGTTGACACAAATCAACAGAAAAATGCCTTTCACCAGGCTGACCTGCTTCCTTCTAACCCTCCTAGTGAGAAAGGCATCTTGCCTAATGTCTACCCTGAACCTCCCAAGCTGCAATGCGTGGCCATTGTTGCTTCTACAGCCATTTGATGCTGCAGAAATGGACTTGTCTCAGCCATCTTCACCTCTCCTTGACAGAAGGGCAAGGACATCAAAGCCAGACAGTATTTCTTGGCCTTTTTATACACTGTTCGCTCATATCATAGAAAAGAAGGCTCAGGGTACGCATTCAGGCTAGGGACTAATTAGGACCTGAGATCATCGATGTTATTTAGTCCATAGTGTGTTTCCTGGCACTGTTTTAGCTCATGGCTGTTTATCCCCCCATAGACTGTGCCCAGGCTTAGCCTGGGACACAGCATCAGCCAAGAACTATTCCCAAAGACAGCAGAGATGAAGCCATCCAGTATTTTTAAGACACTGAAGTTTAGCTGTACAGTCATACTCCATGCCCTCAGTCACAAGAATGGGATATGACCTATCTTACTATATCCTATTTTTATGTTTATATATCTACATATATAAACATCCCCCAGAACATGCTTATTAAGTGCCGCTGCCAGCTCACCCTTTGCACTGTCCAGCATTCCTTTCCTGCCACCTCTGGGGACACAATGTAAACATTCAGCTTCGTGTCATAGGAATCCCATTTTGATGGTGCTACTGCAGTACTCCTACACTGTTTCACATACTTTTACCTAAAATATATATAAGTTTAAGTAATAACATTATTTTAGGTCACAGAGACGGTACCTTGGGGCTACAAGAGGTGCAGGGTTAGGTGCTAATCAGAACAGATATGGTCAGTCAGCTGGAGAGAACTAGTCCTCAGCACTGTGGGTGAGACAACTCCAGAAGCAGTGTAAGCAGCGCTGATGTAGCCACAGGAATAAATAGCTGTCTGTTCCTGGAAGGATGTCTAGAGCTGGGAGATGAGCCTTACTGTGCCTTCCATTATCATGAAGAAAGCACTGGGCAAACAGCTCACACACTGCTGGCAGCCAGAGAGACCTTCTGTTTTCGTTGAACCCAGCTCATTAATTTGCAGCATTGATTGTTTTTTTACAATATATCTGTGCCTCATTTAACATTTGGGTACTACAGCTGAGAACAAATAAATACAAAACTACCCAAGTTGATGGTATTGGTAGTATAAAATGAAAGTCCTTTTAGAAATAACTGAGTTACCTTTATGGTCCACAAAGGACATTTTGATCTGCTATAACTAAAGCCTTTTATATACTCAAATAAAATATTTGTACCACTACAGCATAGCCAGGAGTCCCAAATATTTGTTCCTTGTCAGAAAATTAGGTTGCAAGGGAAGAATTTTTTTTTCAATTACGAGCATTTCTAAATGGTCAGCACAAAAAAAAAATCCACACACAAATCTGTGAGTGCTGTCCCCTTTCAAAGACAAAGGAAAACTGCACAGAAAGCAGCACTGATGTGAACCCTTAGGGTGTGAAGCCTTGCAGGGCTTCTTTCTCCCATCTTGTTCTCCCTCACTGCCTGTGGGCTCTTGCATTCAGTTATCACCCAGAGGCCAAAATAGATAGATTCAGCAAATAAATCCCAAGCCTTACAGCTGTGAAGATAGAAGTGTCAGGAGGGAACACGCTCTGAGCCTGTGATGTGACACACTGCTACAAGAGAGCTGAGTTTTCCAGAAGCCAGGGGATAACTCAGGGGAACAGGAAAACAGCACGCTCTAGTGGGGAAATTATTCAAGTCTATTAGAAAAATCTATTAGAAAACAAATCGCTGCACTGATTACTGCATGTGAGAGCAGCTGTTGCTTTCTAGCTCTATTTCTATCTTCTCCCATCACTGTGCATCTCCTGTTACATTTTGCCCCTGGTACCCCTTAGCCCAGGCAGGGGGACAGTCCTTTCAAGGCTGTCCCACTGCTGTCACACAGCTTGGGCTAATTCATCTTTCAGGAGCCAGAATTGGGTCCGCTCCCTCTGGCTTGCTGAGTGCACTTGGCACAGGGCACGTTTGCCTGTGCCAGTGTGGCAGGGCCAGTTAGAGGGGCATGGGAGGACAGTCGGGTCAGACTGTGATGGCCAAGTGCCCTGTCAGCACAGTAATTAGCAGGCTCCTTCCCTCTCCCTTTCACTGTCACCCAGTGGAAAACTCCATCTCCATTAAGAAGGAGAACTCATTACTGGTGAAGCAGATGCTAATCAGATATTAGTTGTAACCATTAATGAAAAAGCTAATGAGGTGCTGAGATCCCCAGCGCTGACTGAAATGAGTTAATCACATCTCACTGCTCAAAGACCCATTAATCTGCGTGCATGCTGATGTTTCCCATTCCTTTGCTTATTATAGGAAATAAAAACATCGTTCTGGCTCCATTTGCGTGCATCTGCTGGATCTGTCTGCTAAGCTGGAAAGACACGTTGCAAAACCTGCAACTGGTGACAAGCAGTGATGTTCCCTTGCCTCACAGGGAGCCATCACAGAGAGGTGGAATGGCACCCACCTCCAAGGAAGGAAGCAAACACCATGCCCACAGCCACATAAAAGAGTGCTTGGCCCTGGCTGTTGGTCTAAAATGTTATTCCAGCCCCTACACGTAACAAGAACTGAAGAGCCAACAGTGTCCCAGGTGCATTCCTCCTGAAGCAGCTCGTAGTTTTTTCCTGTCATTACTGCCAGTGGTGAGTATTAATTTCACCTGATTCAGTGTGGGATATCTGTGGGATGGGTGAGTAATTAGAAGCATCCAGCAACTGAGGTAGTTAGGTGTAAATTTCACCTAGATTTATTTCAGGTGTTGTTGGCAATACATGCTCTCAGACTTCAGGAGATCCCCTGAAATCCATGGGATTCTTTAGGTATCTAGTTTATTTTAATCTGCCTGGAATGGAGCTGGTTTTATTCTTAGAACCCATATAGTGCTGTGTTTTGGACTGGTGGCTGTGGGAAGTGAGTGAGTGGCTTTATGGGTGCTTGGCTGCTGGCCAGTTTAAAATCACATCATGTGTCCCCGAAAGCATCACCAGCCTAATTCACTCCTGGCCCACCTACTTCAATGGACCAAACAAAAGGGTAAAACTCTACTTCTCTGCAAAAGGTTTTCTAGAAGACACATTTGCTTTATTTTTATGTATCCTGTCTTCACCTTTAAATCTGTTTATTTTTATTTCCTTACTTATCTATTCAAATCAAACCCTGAAATGATAGAGCCTGTCAGCTTGCAGAATTTCTCCCTGCAGCCAAGTCTTTGGTGTCCCCAGTGAAGGACCATCAGTCACTGGTCTCTCCCATGACTCTTTCCTGTGACTCCACCACTGCAGGCAGGAGCTGTGCCTCACCAGCCTCTTGGGGAACTTGCTCACCCTTACCCACTCTCTGATATCTGAATCCTTCAACATTTAAAGGAAAAAGAGGAGTTAAAATAGTGATGGGACAAGAGGGAACATTTTAATTTAAAAACCCTGAGATTTAGATTAGATGTTATTAAAAAATTATTTACTGTGAGGATGTTGAGACACTGGCCCAGTTTGCCCAGAGAAGCTGTGGATGCCCCATCCCTGGAAGTGTTCTAGGCAAAGCTGGATGGGGCTCTGAGCAACCTGGTCTAATGGAAGCTGTCCCTGCCAACAGTAGCAGGGTTGGAGCTGGATAATTTTGAAGGTCCCTTCCAACCAAACCATTCTATGATTTGATGATTGACTCTATGAGATCACTCTTTCCACTATTTCTACCATAGGAAACCCACTCTGGTATTTGCACAGGCTGAACACGGAAGTGGCTGGAAACTGGACACGCTTCAAAGCACAGCTCAAGTATGGACAGTCCATTCACGGCCCCAGACCAGGGGTTTGAGCTAGGGGAGCAATGTGCAGCTCCCCAGATGGTGGCACCTCTTTGGGGCCAGCCCCAGGAAAGCAAGGAGTGGAACACAAAAATCCACATGTGGAGAAATGGCCATAAGGGGTTCCTTGATGTAACACTTGATTTGGGGGAACACTTGTTCGCTGGGGGAACACCATGGTGCTGCAGGTGTTTGTGGCACAAGTTAGGATGCTTTCTTTACTGATCGTGTGTCTGGGTGGACAGGGAGGCCAGCTGGTAGTTTCTGTGTAACTCTAGAGTCTCTGATTATGTGGAAACAGTAACTATTGTGGAAAATGTCCTGTCTTAGTAGGACTGTTAATGTCATGGGGACAGACAAAGTCCCACATGGATATACTTACATTCTGCCAGCCAAAGGTTACCTTAGAAACTACACACTAAAGGAGTAGAGCAACATGGTGAATTTCCTACAGGAGCAAATTTAACTGAAAACACAGAAATTTCCCTCTGCATACAAGTACCTGACCACTTTTTACTGTGTGAACCATATTTTATTTCATATTGCCTGAAGACAATAAATGTAATAAGATCTACTCCCTCAAATTCTATAGGAGACAAGGGGAAACAGATTTTTAAGGGTGGCAAGGGACTCCTTTGCCTTTTTATTCTTTGGGTTTAATTCCTGTTCTGACTGTGAGCCATCAAAGGAACCCATGCCATGAACTGAAGCCATACAGTTCCCCTGTGGGTACTTCCTTTCTTCATTTGATGGTATAAGCTAAGTCCTTTGTCCAAGTCCTGTGGTTGGTCCATCTGTCTGCATGCTGCTGTTGTTGTTGCTGCATGTCTTACGAGTCTCAAGTGGTTTCCAGATTGTAATTTTATGCCAATTACTTTCCTGACAAAATCATTTCAGACGTGGAAGCTGCATTGCATTGCACCTCTTGTGAGTGGACATGAAGCAAACACAAAATGATTTCCAAGAAAGCTGTTCCTTGGAGTTATTTTGCTTTGCTGAGGGTGACAGAGGAGCAAATGCTTTGAATCTCTTCTGCACCTGAAGTGACTGGAATAGCTCCTCAGACCTGTGTGCCTCTACTTCCCACTCATTTTCAAAAACTGTGATTCTGGCTAGGCTGTATCCATTAACAGTGGTTAATATCTGATTGACGCAGCATCTCTAGAGCCTGGGTTGAAAAGCAAAGTGCCAAGCACTTTCTGAGAACCTGATCCTCTGAACCTGATCCTCTGAAGGTCACACTGGACAGCAGCTCTTACTGTGACCATCTCACCACTGCCTGTATCTGAACACGAGCTTCCTGAGCTGACCTCTGATGACTCCCTGAGCTCCTACCACCAGGATGGCTGCATTGCAAAGGGCAACTGGCATCACTGCCAGACCATCTACCTTACTCAGTCCCTTAAATGATGAAAGGAGAGGGCACATAAGGAAACTGAGCAGTTGATTAGGTCCATGAGAAATAGCCAAGGTGGAGTCTCCAGATGTAAAGCCATGGTCATGCAGATGCAGGTGTGACCTGCTGAAGTGGTACCTGATCAAAGGGATCCATCTCCTGGATGGGGTTCTTCTCATGGACATCTAAGCCATCCACGACCAAAGTGCCTGTGTGGCCAAAGCAGGCCCTTAAAAGATGGACCCGGGGTGCACCCTCAGATCTCAGCCAGGTCAAATAAGTTGAATCTTTTCTCAAGTTACTGATTTCTGAGTCTGCATTGATTTCCCTTATATATCTCCTAAATAGAGCACAGATTCATCAGGAGACCACAGGCATATTAAGTTCATTTTTTTTTCTCCAGAGAGGCCTAGAGCTGCCATGTGAGTAGTGTGATGCCCATGACCACAAGCAGCCTGAAACATGCCAATTGTCACCCAAGGGATCGCAGAATCATAAAGGTTGGAAAAGACCTCTAAGATCATTGAGTCTGACTAGAAGGGTGCGAGGAAGAAGAATAAGCTTCATCACATTGTTATGTGACAGAGGAGGTTCTAGGAGCCAATGAAAATACTGTGGAAAAAAGAAGTGTGCACAGAAACATTTTGGTTTGATTACAATAAAAAATTTATTTTGATTCATATCATACTGAAAAATTAAATAAATAAAATGTCATTGAATGATTGTGTGAGACTCCCCACCATTAGAGAAAAAATCATGATCAATTGTGTAGTCCGAGAAAAGTACAAAGAAAATCTGGTCATGGGAGGGAAAAAGTGCTCAAGAGATTTAGCTTTGGTAAAAAACATAATACACACTCAAGGAGTGCTTCAGATTTTTTTTTGCAGTGGTGGCAAATAAAGTCCAAGAGTTTGAAGCCTTGACACGTTGTTAAATGTTTTCCTTGGTTCTTTTAAACCAAATAAACCCAAACAGTTTCTAGCAGGAAGAGTTTTCAACAATGGCAGTGGGAATGAATTCTTCCCTCAGCATCATCTGTTGGTATCTCCTGATTCTGAAGGCAATTGAAAGAGCAGCAAAATTGCGGAGGAACTGAGACAAGGATCTAACACAACAGTCAGCTGCCTAAAGGACTCCAGAAAGTTCCCCTGGAATGGAAATGTGATGGCAGACTATTCCTCATCCTGCACCTGGAGAGATCCACTCTGTGCTCTCCTTCCACTCTGAAAAATGGACATCAGTGGTACACAGTTACTGCTTGCTGTTGGCAACAAAATTAAATGGGAATTGCAGCTTGTTCCATGATGAAGACACTAAATCTATCTGCATGTATGAGCCATGAGGTTTTATATGTGCTGTCAGAGCCAGAATGTTGAGGGGAAAATGGAAATTTTATTAGAACAGCAAAAGGAAACTTTCAGAACAACACAGACTAGAATACAGCTGGCTTCTTCTTCCACTGTTTTTGATTCCAAATTGACCTGTGATAAAAAAAAAAATCAAGGGGATAAATCACCGTAAGTTTTCTTCCAAGTCTTTCTAAAAATGACTGAAAGAGCAGTCAGTGTTTCTGAATTATTAATATTTGTTCATGAGGAAAAAAATATAAAGTGTTTGAAGCTCCAAAATCCAGCCACACTGTGAAGTTATCACTGGTATCTTCCACTTAGTGGAAGATATTTTGCCTCTTAGGTCTGCTTTGCTTGTATTACTGCAGCACCTCACCAGAAGCATACTGATTAACAGCAATTTAAACAAGCAGGGATGCTTAAAGCAAACAAACAAACATGGTTCCAGTAGTAATGCTTCATTCTTTTATAAAGGGCATGGAGCAGACAGTAAGTCCATCAAATTTGCTGTGCCTGAGACAGGCAGGTGAGTTCTGTTGGCCACCAGACTGGGAAATGGCTTCTTGACATGAGGATCATGAACAGGTCTCATCATGAGGATTTGAAAATGCTGCCCTTTCCATATGGCTGAACTGAATGGTCACACGAGCTGAGGGAGCTCGATTCCCCACAGAGACATTTTGCATCCTTGCCTCTTTATACGCCACGAGTTCAGTAATATTCACATGGGTAAAGCAGTTCATGTTGGTGAGCAGTGCTGTGGCCCAAAATTCCAGCCGACCATGGCATTGTGCCATGTATTGCTGCCTTGGAGGGCACCTCAGTGCTGAAGGGCTTTCACTGACCTCAAATACTCATGTGCTTGGGCATTCTGCCACAACTGGTGCATAGAGAGGAGACGTTTAGATGATTTGCCATAAACTCCAACCAACATTAAAAATTAAATATACCATTTTTCCCAAGCCTGATCAAAAGTCCCTTGAAGTCTGTGGCAAGAACGCCTCTGGCTTTCCCAAGGCTGAAAGTGGGTCAATAATCCATGAGTCCTGTTTTCATGATATCGGGAAGAAAAGACCACTGTTTTCCATTCTTCAGTGCCTAACTTGGATTTATATTTTACCCGTCCTTGAGGCTTTAATGCGTTGATTCCAGCAAAAATCTGTGGATATAAAATCTCCACTGTAACTTTCCTCCTCTCACTGCCTAGATGTACTGACATCAATATACTCATTCCTCCAGAGATGCACATAATTTTGAATTCTGTCTTATGCTCAGCTTGTGCAGATTGTGTCTTTGTAGGTGCTGCTACAGAGCAAAAGATTTTTAGAATATTACTAGTTGATATCCCAACCCATGATTTTTTTTCCATTTCAGATAGAGACCTTGTAAAGAGATACCACATTTTTAAATTTGTAAAAAAAAATTAAGAAGAAAAGTTTCCTTGGGACTTTTGAATATTTTCCCATAAAAAAGGTAAAAGCTACCTTTAAAAATTGTCTTGTTTGCATTTGTTCAAATGCAATATAGGAGTTGTTATTATTGGTTTTGACAACAAAAGCATACCAGACAGAGGCTAAACTTTGGTTAATTTTTCCCCCTTTTATAAAAAAAGTTTAATTAAGGGTTTGTCATCTTAAAAAAAAAATCATGTCTGTTGCACAGTTATAAAAGGCACATATAAATGACTTGAAGAAAGTCCACTTTCCAATCTTAAACTGATTAAATTAAAAAAAAAAAAATCCAGAGTATTTTCCACCAAAAAAGAACAAAAATTACCTATAACCAAACGAGACAGACAAGTGGCTAAAAAGGCCATTTTTTTCCAGGAGTTTTCAGTATTATTTTCTCCATCATTATGGCTGTGTAGGAAGCAATATTAAATAATACATGAGATGATTTCATATTTTCTAGACACTGTCAATGCAAAATGAGGCAATGGTTGAAATAGTTACTACTCCAGGCAACTTCATCATGTTTTTCCTTAATACAGCATGAAAACAGAAGTAATAGAGAACAGAGAAGAGATGGTTCAAAAAGAAGATCAACAGCAGAAGTGAATTAATTTCTTTGAGGTAATCCTTACTCTGATGTTCACAGCTGCCTTAGTGGGTCTCAAGTCCCGAAAGTCATTTTCACTCTTCTTCAAGGATCTCCTGCCTTGCTCGAGGAGAGAACGAACACACAGACAGCAGTTCCTGTGCTCAGGTTTCCCCTAATTGCAACAGGCAGATCTTTCATCAGTAATTCAAGAATCAAGCCGTAGAGCCTAAGTAGAGATTAATTTATTCCCAAAACTGATTGATAGCTCCTGGCTGTCCGTAGACAGGAAATCATGTGCAGTTGGAAGCCAGTCCTTGGCCTCATTCCCTGCAGTGTGAGATGCTCCAAATCCACCGCAGATCCACGCATTCAAACCTGGCTGGTGCCCAGATCATCTTCACTGAGCTTTGTTTTGCTGCATGCTGGAAATTGCAGCCCCCACTTGTCCCCGTGGCCAGGGTCATCTGCCCTTGAAAAATTTTATTTTTTCAATGGAGGCAAGAGTCAAAGTTATATTGAACTCAAAATCCCCGTCATGGACGCCTGTCTTGCGGAAAGCCCCACCTGAAGTGTTGTTTTCCCAGTAATGGTGCCAGTGTCCTTTGCTGTCTGCTCCAAAGCCATACACATTCACCTAGGACACAAGCGAGAACTACTGTTATTGACTGGAAAACAATTGCTCTTCATCTGAAGTACTGAAGAAACTCTTTATTCTCAGTGTATTTACAGGCAGCAGCACCTGAGGTCCTCAGTGGCGTTCCAAGCTCTTCTGCTGCATGACATGACCACAGAGAAACAACCCAAGGCCTACCCAAGGCCTGTGGCATCCTAGGCTATGCCGAGACACCACCAGACCTGAACTCAGAGGGAAAAGGAGATTTCTATCCATTAATTCTGGTGCATTCCTAACGAAAATGCATTCCTATCCCTTAAGCATGATTGACTTCAGGAGATCAGTGGCTTGGGACGGGAATCTCCTCTTTAGCTGATTTAGGCCACAAGGAGTGAAAAAAATTTGGTTTGGTCCTGGTCTTCCAAATAATGACCCATGTTGACCACACTTGATAATATGATATTTGCAGTTACTTCAGAGACAGATGGATTTTATGTTCTTTGCACGTGTATCCACCTACAGCCTCTCCTCTCCCAAAGGCTCATTTGTCGATGGCTATGCCTGTCTCCTCTGATGGTAAAAGTCCAAACATCACAGCTGATTTATTTAAACTGAGAGTGGTGACATGTCTGACTGGATTTGAACAGGTCATAGCCAAAAAAAAAAAGCTCCCTAAACCATTTACACCCAGGCCCACTCAAATATGAGCTGTTTTTAGGCTGGTTTTGGTAATATCAGAGCCCTGGTCATTGCCTGCTTACCAGAAAACAGGCTCCTCCCAGTCTGCTGTGACTACAGTAAGAGTTTCTACAAGTATCTTTAGAAGTATTTCTGTCACCTCTCCAAGCAACCGTGACCAAAACTCTTTCATCAGCAGATGTGCGTCCAGGACAGGGATTTTTCCAGCAAAGTGAGGTTTATCCCCCATGCTGACAAGCTCAGGTTTGCAGGATTTTGTAGAGCTAACCTGGCCTTACTCTAACTAGCTGAGTCTCCAGTCACCTTGGAGCACCTCACACCACTAAAATCGGGCAATTTCCCCAAGCAGCTGCTGGAATAAAGGCATTTACTATAACCTACTGTAAAAACCCAGAAGCCTGAGTTTGAAAATTCAGAGATGCAAAATGTAATTGGAACTTCCACTAGCAAGATGGGCACAGATACCATTCACGTTTAGATGTCTTTTGATACCAGTTGGATCTCTGTTTATGTTTAATTATATTCTCCTGGAGTGCCTCGTAGACCCTACAACTTGCTGACATTAAAAGAATCCGTCACTGTTAGTTGAGTGTGTCTGGATGTTTCTGAGGAGTCTGCATATGTTTGAAGAGGTAAATGGCAGAGAAAGTGGAGAGGGGGAAACAGGCTGAGTGAGTGGCCAGGGGTTGTTCCTGGCTCTCCAAGTGAAATGTCCTGATTTTTTATCCACATATCCAAACACAGACAGACTTTACCTCATCGCATACATGGAGAGCAAACATCAAAGACAGAAGGCCTGTGGAGGGGTATCTCCCATGATGCTCGAGCCAGTTTTCATAGATGTATTTCATAAAAGCTGGATTATAAACCAGGATCTGGGCAGAATTGGAGAGAAAAACTCATTAGTAAAATACCCAGGGAAAAAAAACAATGGTAGCACATCATTCCTAAGGGACACTGGGGTAGGGGAGTGGGCAAGAAAGGAGTAAGAGTTATTCCTTGAGGGCATGTGAAAGGGAAAAATAAGTCCCATATTAAGTGCATTCAGGAATATTTCCCATGTGCAGTTACATATGAATAGCCCTTCCTTGGTCTTGATATCCACCCTGCTTACAGTAATGTAAATCCTGGAGATTCCTACTGAAACCAATGGGTATGAAACGGCACAAGTGAGATGGAAATTAGGCATTAGCCATTCAACTCTCTCTGCACCACACTGCAGGTGACCTCTGGGGAGCTGGAGTCCTGAAAAAGGCAATCACGAGATGCCATGACACGCTTCATAGAACCATAGATTAATTTAGGTTGGAAAAGACCCCTAAGATCATCAGTCCAACTGTAATTTGAGTGGGAACATAGGAGCAATTCCCTCTTCCACACAATACACCAGCCATGTCTCAGTATCTCTGCAAGTACAGATCTAAGGAAACCAAGGGCCAAATGTAAACTACCAGGAAGCCTATCAGGTCATGTAAGCTTCTTTTATCCTGCTTCCTAAACATGCTATTTTTCTATGTTGTATACTTTTTTCTTACAAGACATAAAATGCATTGGTTTATCTCACAGAGGTCATCTCACAGAGGCAGAGCACTTAAGATAAGATGTGAGCGTACAGTAAATCCAAGGACTGGTGGGAGCCCTTGGTTTCGACCCCCTCCCCTGAATGAGGCAAACAGAGGCTTTTCCCTCCATGCTGTGTTTGTAATTAGAGTGACAGCATTTCAGTGCTATCTGGTTAGCTGCAAGGCTTTTCCTTTTACAAAGTCAGAGGTTAATTGCTGATATTGCATCTGTGTGTAATCTCTTCTCGCAGGGTGTTTTGCATTGCACAGTGTGGGAAGAAACAGAGGCTTCTCCTCTCATGCTCAGGGAGCTGCTACAAATCACCATACCCTGGGCTGCTGCCACTCAGCTGTGATGTGAGTTTAACAACCTGCCCTATTGTTTTTCAGGGGTTTTTCAGAGGTTTTCATGTACCCCACAACAGGTAAGGATGAGCTAAGGGATTATTTAATGCACCCTAGAGGTCCATGGTTTGAAGCAAAGGAAAATAAAGTGATACTAGTTCAGGGTCTCACCTAAAGCCTTTCACAAAACCTGGCCTCTTGAACAAAAGGTGTGTGCTTTAGTTTTTAATTTTAATGTTCTGGAGCTAATGTCATACTTTAACGGCCTTGATACACTAGGTGCCTGTACTTTTGAAAATCCATCTCTCCAAAGACTGAGAGAATGAGACCTTTATTTTTCTGGAAGCTCCATGGAAGAGGTTCTTCCTCTCCCACACAGCCTGCCTCAGTTATATCCTCAAACCATGCAGCTACAGCAACACAAGTCTTTCCACAGTGGCTGAAGTTCCAGCGTGAGAATTAACACCCACGGGAAATCCTGCTGCCAGCCTGCCCCTGTGTGAAACACAGAATGTTCCCTGGTCTGTGCCCTCATGCAAACTGTGCTCAAACATTGCCTGTGAGACCTGTAACACACCTAGAGCAAAACCTTCCTGGACTTGGCCTGAGCTCAGCCTCCAAGCTCGTTTAATTGGGTACAGGTAATTATTGCAGCTGTGGGTCAAGAGCCTACCACCAGGAATTCTCCACTGACTTGGAAACACGCAGCTTTATTTGTTCAGAGTTCATCTAGCTCCTTATTACAAGGAACTGACCGGGGAGTGAGAGACATCCTTGGTGTTCAAATATTAAAATTATTTTTAAAAACCTCCGAAGTCTCTCCTCAGTATCATTACATACAAATGACTGCAATGGGTGGGAACAGAGCAATTGCTGTGGAGGACAATGCTGCACTTTTAATGTCCCTGAGCAGCACCAGAGGAAGTGATGCAACTTTCAGAACAATGTTCATGCAATGGCATAGCCAAAAGAGCAGTTTCTTTCCAACCACAATTATTTAGTGGTTGATCTACGGCCTAAATGACACACAGGAGCCAAATTTTTAGCTTAGCTTAGCCTTGTAAAGTGTCTGTATTTTGGTTGCAACTTTTTATGAAAGTTAAAGGGCTTGCTTGGATTCTTGTAGTCTCCCAAAGAAGCAAAAGACCTAGAAATAAATTAGCAGAACAAATCCACAAACCAGCATTGCTCACCTTTTCTTTTTTGACTTTGATTCGCCGTGGAACTGGAACATATGTGCTGTTAAGGAAAAAATAAATAAAACTCCAAATGTAATTCCAAAGAAAGAATATTCTTCATGAACAGTAATAAATTCAAATTATTCAAAAGTAGTAAATTCAAGAAGTTGCTGTAAAATGAGGATGCAATTAAGTAACACAGCAGGAAACGAACTGAGCTGTCAGTGAAGCAATTTTATAGGAAACCATTACATTCTTAAATATTCAAGTTAATTACTGGCAGTAGGACACCAAAGATTTAGTTGAGAATACACTGTAGAATCAATACTACACGGAGCTCGAGACTTCTAATTCTTGGATCATTTTTGTTGCAGTCTTTGCTCTTTGATGATGGGAAAGACTTTGCATTTAATTTCTTGTCAGAAAAACCTTCTCCCACCAGGGGGAGACTTTTCCTCTTCTAATGCTTGGAGCTACCGCATGATTTTGAGAGTCGGTGGCAGCACAGCTCACCAGTTCTGTGGTTATATGAAACTCGGGCATTCCCAGTACACAGCCCCTCATCAGAAAGCTATTTCCCTCCTCCCCAGGGCAAAGCTGAAGGCTTCCTGCAGTTTCCAGCAAAATTTCCAAGTTACACCTTATGACTATGTTGAAATCACGAGTCATGTCTTGAAAATGAAAAAGAACTTTTATTCCCCATATCTCATGCACAGTGTGTGCCGGCATTGCACAGCTCATCACGAGTGCTGTAAGAAAAAAATCTTCCTGAGTTTGTTTCGTTTGAAAAAAATTCTGGTGAGCTGGCCTTGTAATTGGAGTTTGTCCCAAAATATATCCTGCATGCTTTTTAGATGGGTTGCAGTAAATCACCAAAGCCTTCCATTAGTTCAGTCTCAGTGTTTTCACTTGGGTTTTGGTAATGACAAGGTTCCTGTCATTAAGGTTTGATTTTCTTTGAACTGTGGAACAGCATCAGTTTTAAAACTTCGTCTAAATCTTCCCACACCAGTGTCGAACTGGCAATGTTCTCCTGACCTGCAATCCCTGCTCTGGGACTGAGGCAATGAGAGATGTGTGGTTCCAGCCCTCCTAAGGGGTGATGCTTTGGGGAAAGGGACGCTCAGGCAAACATCTCAATCTGATCTCAGCAAATATGTCCTTGCAGCTGCAGCCCATGCCTGACCTTGACCAGCAAATCATTAAACATAGGCTTGGTGATCCCATGTCCTTTTGTGCTTATGAAGACAAAAAGGGCTTCTTTGCTGGTAGAATCACCTCAGTATAATAAATAAACAGCCAATCTTTTCCAAAAAGGTGATGTGGAAGAAACAAGAGGGCTGTGTTTCATGGATGGATACAGTAGAAGACCAAAGAGACGGGTATGCAGTGTTCAAGACAATACTTGTGAACATCTCTGGTCTAACCAGGAGACTGCTGTAGCTCTTGTCAGATGACATATTAGCCATTTTAACCAAGGGCTATTTCATTCTTTTAGAAGAAATACCCAAGCCCTGCTGTCATGTGGCTGCAGAATTTCATAAAATCACATGGAAGATATTGGCACACTGATTAAGACCTCTGCTCTTATGATCATGTGAAACCTGGTCTGCAGGGCAGCCAGGGAGTGAGGGACCCAGGAAGTACCACACAGGAGTGGGACAGAGTGACACCTGTGTTGAAAGTGGCTACAGACAGTGTCACACATCACCTGGGAAACATCTTCCATGAGCCACTTTGCAGGACCCTAGTGAACTCTGTCGTTGCTGGCCACCTTGTACAAGACACTTACTGAAACCTTGACCCAGGATGTGCAACATTTTAAGGAATATAATAATTGTCTTTGCCAAACTAAGTGGAGTTTTTTTCACCATGCAGATTCCTAAAGGACTTGCAAGTGAAGGCAGCCAGGATAAATATATGGCTGATGAGGGCCTGAAAGTTTCCTATTCCAGCAAAAGGCATTTCTTAATCTTTTATGGAACGATGCTTAGTCTTAGAGAGAGGTTTTTAGATGGAAATATATCAGTCAAATGGGACTGAGAATGTCTGAGAGAGAATCACTCAGCTATCAATTGAAGCTAATATTAAGGCAATCTGCAGTTTGGCTTTTGTTTTGAAATGTAAAAATTGCAAGAATTATGATAATACTAAGAGGAGAATATGCTTAACTCAGGTTTTGTTTTAGTAAGTTCTTTCATTTGGATGAAATACAGAAAATTAAACACTGTGTAAAAGTCTAACCAACACAGGATGCTTATCATTTTTAGCTATGAGTACACCTGGGTTCTTGTTAGGCTAAACTCAGCTGACACTATGCAGCCTGAGCACATGGAACAATGCCCAAGCAGACCAGGGGGTAAGGGGATAAGCACTTCTTCCTTTCTAAAATACTGACTTTCAAATGTGTTTTATTTTTATTTCATGCCTTTTTCTCTTTAAAAATGTGCACGCAACAATTTCCTTATACCCATTATCTGACACTGTGTGTTTAATGCATGCTCACAGGTTAATTATACAAGGCCAAAATTATGCTACATACATTGCTATGATTTATATGCTTATGATTTTCTGCTTTTATTATTCCAGCTTATTAATTATGCAATTTCCCTGCTTTGAGTATGGCAAAAATCTTAAAATAGTGGTATTTCTTTCATGTGGTTAAATACCCACACACTAATTTATACCAGATGCTTACCAAGCCTGTGCATACAATCCAATTATAAATATATAATATATCCTGTAATTCATTAAGCAAAGGTGTTTTCCCTTTCTTGTGCTGTGACTGCATTGTGGTCAACCAGCCTTCCTAATAGGCTAAGGGCTCACCTGAAATCAGAGCAGACCTCAGAGTTCAGGAAATACCAAGAACTTTCTCCTGAGGCAGGGACAGGCAGTGGACCTGCCTGCAAAAGGTGTGTCCATGTAAATTATAGAACAATAGAATCATTTGGGTTGGAAAGACCTATATGAGCATTGAGTTCAACAGTTAAGCCAGCACTGCCAAGTCATCACTAAACCATGTCCCCAAGTGCCACATCTACACATCTTTTAATTCCCTTCAGGGATGGTGACTTCCATCACTCCCGTGGACAGCCTGTTCCAGTGCTTGACAACTCTTCTGGTGAAAAAATTGTTTTTAATATTCAGTCTAAACCTCCCCTGGTGAAACTTGAGGCCGTTTTCTCTTTTCCCCTCTCTTGTTACTTGAGAGAAGAGACTGACTCCACCTGGCTACAACTTCCTTTGAGTGAGTTGTAGGGAGTGATAAGGTCCTCCCTGAGCCTCCTTTTCTCCAGGCTGAACACCCCCAGCTCCCTCAGCTGCTCCTCATCAGACTTGTGCTCCAGACCCTTCCCTAGATCCACTGCTTTTACCTGGATGCTCCTGCAGCTCAATGACTTTCTTGGTACACTTTTTTAAATGTGTTGATTTTTCCAAGTTGTGAGTGTGTTTTGAGGATGGATTTTTTTCAAGACAATTTATGACTATATGTATTAAATACTGGTGATGAAAAAGGTAAAAGGAAGCTAACACAGATTTGTTACAAGTTAAGGGAATCTTAATAAGAAATGAAAAGAATCTGAAATGCATCTACAAAGAGAGAAAAGAAAATGAAGAGAAGAAATAAAACTTTATTTGTTTTTTCATCGAAGAGTTTCACTTAAAATTGCAAAGTGGGTCTTACGGCCAGTCAACATGCCTAAGACACATTTTTACAAGTTTAAATCTTCTGAGACTTTGAATTTGGGAAAAAAGTTCAAATGTCTTGAAATATTTCTCCCTGGAGTAAAGCAATCTGATCTGCTCTTGCTGTCTATGTGTAGCAGAGTGTCACCAAGCAATCCCACAAGGCTGTGGTTTTACATCCAGCAGATAACCACACACACAGTACAAATGTCACGTATTTCATTCTCTGGATTAGGAAAAGCCAGCTTACAGGAAGGAAGAGAATCTGCTAGCAGGCTTCCAGAAGAAATATGTATTTTGATCACATTTCTAATTCTGGTGCTGCCATAAGTGTATCAAGCAGACAACCTTTACTTCTGACTGCACTCAAAAAAGAACTGGACAATAAATTCCAGTGTGTCACATTATTGCCAAGTAGAACTCTTGAGTTTAAGGCTAAGACATGCAGGTGACACACAAAGCATTGTTTCCTTTGCCCAGTTCTCAGTCGTGTTCCACCAGGAAAGACAGAGCAAACTCCTGACAAACCTGGCCAGGGGAGCCCATCCCGTGGATGGGGCACTAAGTGCTGTGGTCTGCATCTGCCTTAACTGCCTCAGGTGAGCAACCTGCACACCCCTCTCTGCCTCCTTGTCCTCTTCTGCAAGTGTACAGGCTCCCAAGGAACCAGAGAGGAGGAAGGATGAGCAGAAGCCCAAAATGAGGCACTGAACCCCAAAGTTCAGCAGGCTTTTGATCAAACTGGTCGCCTCCAGCAGCAAAAACTCCCGTTTTCATTTCTCTGAGACCACTGGGGATGTAAGGGACTGGATCTTGATCTTTGCCTCAACAACTGCATCACAACATTAAGCTTTTCCTAGAAATCAAGTGTTCAGGGTTGAATTCTGACTTGAGAGGGTCTGTAAAAAAACCCTAGGCCTTATCAGAAGCGGGGATTTGCCCCACACAGGCCATTATCTCCTGCAGCAGCATGAAGTATGGAGCTCCCACCCCTTGTGCCTGCCCTTACTCACAAGTTGATGGTGCCTGTGGTGAGAGCAGTGACAACCCAGCGCAGGTCCAGGGTTTTGAAGGGGATCAGGATCATGCTCACATTTGCTGCCAGATCTTTGTAGCTCTCAGGATAAACAAAGTGGTGAGTGGTCTTGCTCCCAACATCTGATTCATAGCCAGCAGTGGGGGCACGGTTCATTCTGCAGCCCAAAAGCAAGAATTGAGACAGGAGAGGAGTTAGGTAAATACAAATATGGGAACCATCACTAAGTCATTTGCTTGAGGTGCAGGAACATGCTCCCATGGCTAAGGGAGTGCTGTAAGCAGGGTCTTCAGAGAGCCCTGACAAGGTGTAGGCAAGCTGGAATGATTATAACCCATGTGGTCAAACAGAAAATGAAAGCTCCGCTGTAGTGTGGAATTCCTTGGACTGAATAAGAGTGTCTACCAAGCAGGTGTATCTCTGAGCACATCTGTGTGCACACTGCATTCCCTTTACAGTCAGCAGAGAGCTCAGCAAAAGAATGGTGAGTCCCTGAGGACACATCTCACTTCATCCTAAAGCTGCATCCTCCATCTGGTGAGAAAAACATTGCTCTGAGGTACATCAGCTTGACTTCTTGCAGTTCCATCTCCCCCTATCCATACAGGTGTATTTGAATATCTAGGGTCAAGGTAATAAACCATGTTATGTGTGATGAGAAGCAGCAAATCTTCCTTATGGTTCTCCCATGAAAAGGCACCACAGCCACAGTGACAAATACAGGACCTGCTGCCGACCCTTCATTTACTCAAACCTTACTTCTACTTTGTAGTCTGTCCTCCAGTGTCCACAGATACTCAGGGTCTCTCTGCTCACATGTGGGGGGCTTTAGGTAACCCTGGGGTCAGTGCACGGAGAGCTGCCCAGGGCCTCCAGGGCTCATTCAAGACATGTTGGCTAACAGGGCTACCCTACCTTATGCTGGCTGTATCACAGAGTCAGAGAATCACAGAATATTCAGAGCTGGAAGGGACCCACAAGGATCACAGAGTCCAACTCTTGAATGAACGGCCCATACAGGAAACAGAGAGCAGCTTTCTGAACTCAGGACTGCAGAAATGCCTCTGTGCCTGTGTTCACTTCTGAAAGGCAATCTGGGAACTCATCAGCAATTCTCTCCCTGATGCTTTAGTTCCTCAATGGCAGAGATTTGCATATTTCTGTGGTGCAGCACAGTGCACATCAGAGATCCCCGAAGCAACTTGCATGAATCCATGGTGCTGTGCAAAACCATGGAGAAACCCCCCAGTTGTCTCTGAGCAAAATGTTTTTTCTGCAATGACATTAGCTCAGCTCCTGGCAGAAGCACAGGGAGGACAAGGAAGGATGTAGCTGACGAGGTAATGAGGAGCATCATACATTGCCAGACAACATGCTGCCCTGGTTGCTGATAACAGGAGAGGCAAAATCTGTTTATCAAGTCTATGCCAGGCTGTGTTATTGCAGTTCTCCCCCAGGTGAATTACTTAAATTTCTTCTAAATCCCTTCAAGGGAGTTATTAGCATAGTCAGAATATCCTGCCAGCCTGTGTGGATTCATTATTGAGTTCCCAGTTACTGGCTTCCCTGCCAGCGACCCACACCATACTGTGCAGAAATACTGGAAAAGCACGGGACTTTATGTGTTTTATCTTGAGATTAGTCAGTCAAAGGTATAAAACATGGGGGTTTCTTTCCACCAAGACAAAGACAAGGGTGACATCTTGGTTATTGTACAACCTGCCCTCAGGTCTATGCACCTTTCCTACCACCCACGGTGGGGCTGCTGGTGCCATATGGCAGAAGGCAGCGTTCACACCCAGTCTCAGCAAGAAGGATGGAGCAGGAACTTCCTTCTGTCATGAAAGTAGATAGTTACACAAATAAAAGTGGGCTGGAACACACTGTTTGGAAGGAAAGGTGCCCCCTCAGACTCTCTGGCTCTCCCCTGCACTTGGCTGTATTGCCAGAGCATGTGGAAGTGAATTTCAGGTCGCCAGAGATTTTGTGTTTGACGCACAGAGGGGTCACCTTCTCCGCACAAATTCCCACAGTGAATCCTAAAACCTCATGCAATCCTTTCAGATCTGGCTCAAGACTGCTGAAATACAATCTGAGACTGGAAGATTCATTAAGTTGCTGAGAGTTTTGCCCTTGCCAGGGATGGATGGCTGTGGGATGGGCAAGGCCTCAGAGCAGAAACATGCACCTGAGTGTGTTGCTCTTTAGTTAGTACTAACAGCTTTTGAGTCTAGCAAAGCCTTTTCTGCATGAGTCTGGAAACATAGCCCAGGTAATATAAGGAAGTCCACACAGGAGCGGGGCTGTCTCCATAGGGAGGGACACAGAGTTAAGCATAAATGCACCACAGCTTCCCACATTTGCAGCTGCCCCACATTTACAACCTGTAGGAATAATGCTGAGGGCTTTCCCCTTCCCTTCATGGATCTGAAGGCCAGGTTGGCTGCCTCTGCCTTTGGGGAGGTACTTTTGGCAGGGAGCAAGACATGCAACTGCAGGCAGCAACGCCTGGTAACGATTTGTGAAGATTTAGATGTCACCTGAAGACTCTATGCCATGTTCAAGCCACATGAGAAGCCAAGGTGGCTTAACAGTTCAAACAGTGTTGATCTTCTGTTGATTTATTCTTGACTTCAGTGCACAGCTTCCGTCTAAAGGTTTTGTTGCTTCTGAGAGTACAATCCCACATATGGCATTTTCAAAAGCAATTCCTCCCTTCCTTCCCTTTATTGCTCTCCAAATTGTACTGTGCTGGCAGCTGTGGTGTGAAAGGCAGATGACATGCTGGAGATGAACTCAGCTCAGATATTTTGGCTGCCCTCTGGGTGATGAGCTCTGCTTACCTAGTTCCTGCTTGCCTTTCAGTGGGACAAAGTAGCCAACATTGTTATCTCAAAAAGGAGAGGCAATGTGATCCTTTACAAATGACCAGCAGCCAAAGAGGTGATTCTTGTCCACTGAAAAGTGGCTTTGGCTTCCCCACCCCACCACTGCTTAAGAATAAACCATGAAAGTCAAGAAAAAACCAAGTGCAAGAAAGTCAAATCTAATACAGTCAGTTAAATGTCTAAAAGATCGCTTGTGAGCACTGGCTGCAGAAATAACTTTTACTCATAAGTGCAAATCGTTTTTCTCCTATATTTTTTAACACAGGCAATTATGGATTGCGCAGAACAAGCTACAGTAGAACAAGCTAAACATACCTATTAATGGTTTTTTTTTCCCCAAGCTAAAACATGAGGTCATATCTCCAATACACACAGTTTATGTCCCTGGAACTTAGACTTGACTTAAGTACCAGGTTTCACTGGATAAACCATTAAATCTTTACTCAGTTGTCCCCCGCAAAGATCAGTGAATTTTAGACACAAAGGCATCTGGAGCTGAGGTGGTTTTTACTCACCTGAGCACAAAGTCATGGGAGTCAATATGCTGGCCGTACTGAGACTGCCGGAGGTTCCCGGAGTTGCCCACGACGGCGCAGCGCCTGCAGGTGTAGGATCCCCGCTCCTGCAGCGGGTCCCCGTCCCCGGGGATGACCCCAAACAGCTCTGTGAGAGTGGCGTTCAAACTCTTTGGAGCTTTCTCTCCTTGCAGTTTCTGTTAGGGAGAAAAATCGCTCCAGGTTACCAACACAGGCAGATTTTCTCTGAGACCAAGGTGGCTTCAAATGTCTCCTCAAGGCCCATTCCAGCATCTACCTACAGATAATGCCTTCTGCAGTACAAGTTGGTTGGGAGCCAAAGCGTGGAAAAAATCAAGTGGAAAACCCTTTAACTTTTTAAACTTGGCTTCCTTTTTCTCCTCCTTCTCCTCAGATTCCCACACTTCTTTAGTCTCTATTTAGTCATGATAGAACAGATCACGAATTTTCCCCAAGGCTGGCCTTGGCAGAATAAATGTTTCTCTGGTATCTATAAGCCTAAACCCACTCTGGGTCAGGTATCTTCAGTTAGGTCATGTATAAAATTTCTTTTAACTCTAAAAAAAAGGACAGAAAAGCCTCAGGGAAGTTGATGGAAAACAGAAGTGACTGATATCCCTTCCACAAATTTTGGCATATGCCAGGAGTGGGAGAGGGAGCTGGGAAGTGAACTGTGGAGAAAACAGCTGGTCATGCAAGAAGAAACTCTAGTAGAACTAGCCCTGAGGGCTGGAGATGTAAAATTGTCTAAAAAAAATCTCCAGGATGAAGAAAACCACCCGGACCAGCCATTGTGTCTGTTGCCATGGAGGGAAACTACTGTAGCAGCTCTGTGGTGCATGGTGGAAACAATGGCTGGATTGGGAAGGTACAGGCAAGGTGCAGGGCAGGTGATGGTCACACACTCCCTTTCTGGGGCTCAGCTCTCTGAGGTTTACTGAAGAGGTTGGGAGTGCTGGCAGGCTCACAATCAGCACTGCCCACCCTCGTGGTGCCACTCGTTTCCAAGCTCACAAAGCGAGAACGGCTCAGCCACAAAATGGGCCAAAAAGGCTCTGGCTTGCGCTGCCAGCCCAGGGCATGGAAAGACAGGGAGGGAGAGAAGAGAAACACCTTTTCCCACGACTCCCAGGAACGGCCTGGGGTAATTTGGCTTTAGTTTCCCATGAGTTTCCCTTGACTGCACCAGGAACTGTTAATTTGTCCTGCTATCTCCTTCTCTCACACAAACACAAACAGGTGCAGCTCTGTAATTGTGTTTAAATTCCGTGCTGTCTTTTTGCAGGACCTTATTTGCACTGAAATGAACAACAGGTCTCTTGAGCTCAGAGCTACAGGATGACATTGAGGCCAAGAACTTGAAACAAAGAAGTCAAAAAAATGTTGCATACACAGACCTAATCTTACTACTAATCCTTCCTGATCTATATACTTATATATGGACTGCACAAGGTGATCAGGATGCAAGGTAATTAGGATGACCAGACAAGCACTGTAATTATGACCATGTATCCCACTGTTAAGTGCAAGGCTCAATTACATAAATAAAAAAGGTCATCTTCTAAATTTGTGAGTGATGCAACAAACACATGGCCACATATCTAAACACTTATGTGTTCTTTATGAATCCAATCTAACCTGGTCTTACTCCGAATATGAGAAAAACAATGTTAGAAAACCTGAAGCCTTCAAAATGATTAGAGACTTCATAGATGTCACCATGTAGTACAGGTGTATAATGTAGTAAAATACAAGCTTTTTGAAAAAGGGACTTATTTTGAGTTACTTGAACACACATTTGCATACACCCATGTACACTTTCTCTCTGTAAAGATGAGCTGACTCTTAACTGTCTTTAAGAAATGAAAAGGAAAGCCACCAAAATCTTATTCTTGAACTGATTTTGCCTGAGAAAATTCTCAAGAAGAAGGAAATTTTCAGAAAATTTTAAGTATCTGGGTGACCTTTTTAAGTTAGATTTTGTTTTCATCCAGAATGATAGCATCAGAAAAGGACCTGGAGTATTGATGCATTTTTGCTGCATTAAAATGGTAAGAAACATCCTGTATAGGCACCTTCATCCTGTTATGCTTCTGTCTAGAGTAACTCTACTGCAACCAAGTTGAAACATGGGCACCAACCTGGAAGCTGGACACCATCGTCCTACAATCCCTCTGTTGCACACAACTTCCATGGGAAAAACCATTACTAATGTTAGAAATTCTCTCAGTGATCTCAAATAGGATGACGACCTTATTGCACTGTGTGCTGAACATCCATACAATGAGACATCTGTCCTTAACTCATTTTAAGTGCTCTGTTTTAATTTCCCAGTGATTATCTGATTGAACTGTACTTTTCGGGCCTAATCTTCTATCAACACTTGTCAGTCTTTGACGTTTCAGCAAAACAGAGAAGAAGAGGCGACAAAGCTGGTTAACTCCAAGGCATATTCAGCTTGTAAAAGTTCAGACTTAACGTGCAGACAGTTCCTGATTGCACAATGTTTGCCTGGCTTATTGAAAAAAGACCATTTTAATAGCATTACAATTACAAGCCGATTAAAGTTCACTTTCCCACACCAAATTTTTGTCCTGTTTTTTTGAGTATTGCTGTCTTTTTCTTTTTTTCTCTTTATCAAGCTCCTACCCATCTGGCCCTTCCCATAAATCAAGAAAAGCACAGAGTGAAAGTCTGTCCATGCTGTGCAAGGTAGAGCCATAGCAGTGCCATGTGGCTCTCCTAAGAAGAGCATCCTCCCTCCAAGTGCTGTAGATGTGTGACAGGGACATGTGTATGGATACAGCTGCTAAAAGTGGCCCTAAATACACTGAAGTACTTGACCCCTGTGTCCTGACTGAAGTGGCTGCTTTTCTCAGACGTCTGTGCAAGTAATATGTGTGTTTAAAGAAGGTTTAACATTTTGCCCAAGACCATAAAGCATCTTAACCTACCTTGTGTCCACATATAAAATATCACTGGATCACTAAACAGTCCAGCTTCCCTACATCAAATATTTGTGTGTCACTTGAGAGTCAACTCTTCACCTTAGGTTGTTAAAAACTACAGTTGGGAGTTCAGATTGAGAAGTTTCCTAAATCATCTCCCAGCCTTAGAAACTCCCCATTTCACATACAGAAGTTAACTAGCCAGTTTGGCATCTTCTTATTTTAAAAAAGCAAGAAAGAAAAAAAAAAAGGCAAGAAAAAAGAACCCTCAACGTGTATGCACTCTTTACCCATGAATGGCTCTCCAAGGAAGAGCCTGTTGTTCCTTCTCTCATCACTGTGCACATCCCCACTAAGGATGACATGGGATTTGCTGCTTTCATAAACTTCTCAGAAGGCTTCACTGGGCTCTCCAGTGCCATCACAATGACAGCACTCCCAAGCAGCAATATCCAAAACCTGGCTAAGGGGTTGCAAAGGAAGAGTGTGAATTCAGCCAAGGCTGCTCAGAGCTAATGGCTTGGAGTGGTGAGGACACAGCTACCGTCATGGAATCACTGAATGGTTTGGGTTGGAAGAGATCTTAAAGATCATCCAGTTCTGACCCCGTGCCACAGGCATTGACACCTTCCAGTAGACCAGGTTGCTCCAAGCCCCATCCAACCTGGCCCTGAAAACTACCAGGGATGGGGCATCCACTTCTCTGGGCAACCTTTGCCTCACCACCCTCAAAGGAAAGAATTTGTAACTAATAATAACTATTCTCCAAACCACCCTCTTCCAGGTTAAAGCCATTCCCCCTTGTCGTATCAGTACATGCCCTTGTGAAAAGTCCCTCTCCAGCTCTCTTGTAGCCCCTTTAGATACTGAAAGGCTGGAATAAAATCTCCCCAGAGCCTTCTTTTCTTCCAGTTCAATAACCTCAATTCTCTCAGTCTGTCTTTACAAGAAAGGTGTTCCAGCTCTCTTTCGGCCTCCTCTGGATTTGCTCCAAGAGACCCACATCCTTCTTATCTGGGGCCTCTCAAAGGAGTCAGGAGAACCTCAAAGGAAAGCTCTCCTGGTGCCTGTGCATCTGGCACCCACAGCCAAGTTAGGCAGCGTATTAAACACAACTGCAAAATCCCAAATTATTAGCAGATAGAATAGATTAGCCTTCAGTCATTGGTGTGATGGAGGCACAGATAGAACATGGGTCGAGGCAGAACCCTTGTGGGTGGACAGACAGGCACAGCTGTGGGTCTGGCAGCAGCCAGCATCGACGGGGCAGCCCTGCCAACACACAGCCAGGCAGCCTGGGGGAAGTTGGGGTAGCAACACTGGGGTTTGTGGCTTTTCTAATTCTTCCTTTACCTGTTTTTAAAAGATAAAGAGGGAATAAAGCCCCATGAGAATCTCTTTTGCACAGCTACTAATTGCCTCACTGCAGCACTTTGGAGGCATTAACACTCATGCAACACTTTCCAGCTATAAGATTAATCCTAGCAACCGTCTGGTGGGGCAAATCCCGGTAATCTCTGTTATGCAGACTCAAGCAGAGCTGAAAAGGAAACCATCAACTTTAAAACTGCCTCCTTGGTCTGGAAAATATGGCTTTATTCTAGTTACATTTAATGTCCTTCAATTACTATGCACCTAAGAGTTGAAGGGGAAGAATACAGGGGCTTTCAAGAGTTTGGGCTTTGTTTAACGATTTGTGTCATCAAAAAATTTACATTCTCAAATATAAATGCATCTATTTTGTAAATAACACACAGTAATATTCTGAGTTGTACAATTTCTGACTTCCATGGTTGCTATGGGTCACCTCTACACTACCCTGACCATAGTGCTGAGAGAGACATGTGAGCTTGGACCACCTTCTCATCCATCTGTCCTCACCATGGGAGGAGTAGCTCCAGCCCAGCTGGACTTATGTGGGGGTTGCCAGTGAGGGTAAGAGGCAGCCCAGGGTGGGGTTCTTCCAGTATGTCCAAATCTGGCCTAAATGTCACACTTGCAACCAAGCAGCTCAACTGCAGGTGGGACTGGGCATGTGGCAGGCACTGGGACCAGAGCCTGGGACCTGGCCCAAATTTGGTACCACCTTCTGCAGCGATCGGTAGCTACACGCTACCTTCAAAGTGCTGAGCGCTCTCTGTTGCTTTCCATGTGTCACAGTCAGTGTCCCAGTTTCAAAGGAAACTTCTGGTGATCAAAGTATTTGGACACATTTTCCTCAGAGAGCATTCAAAATGCATGACTCAGGTGCCAAGCAGCTCTGCTGCTGCCTTAGAGATCAGTGCAGCTGCCCCAACTTCCCCAGCACGTGTTGGGTGGGGATGCCCTTTTGTTCATTGGCTGGATAGCAAATTTTTAAGCCATATATTACATTTTTCCTACAAACATAATGAGTTTAAACTAATATTTTCTTTTAGATATGCTAATAAAATGACCCCAAGATCTGACCTTTCTTCCAAAGAAAAGGCAAAACCCTCAAACATTGTAAAACTCAAGATAAAATTCTTATAACATGATAGTTTGTGAAAAATGTTCTACAGAGAAGATTGCCAGGAAACTCTGAGCCTAAATTTATTTATCACAACTTCAATCCATCAACCTCAACATTTGGATTTAGAACAGCAGGTTCTGATCTCATATTTTTAATACTTTCTGACCACCAAGAACAATGCATCCACCCCTCAGAACAAAACAAGAAAACTATAAATAAATGCTGTGCTTTGTTACAGCATGTAATTCTTGCCATGTTTCCTTGTATATGGGTTACTAAATTTAGTGAGAACATCCACAGCACTTGTGTCATGGTAAAACAATGGGAAACTTGCAGGTGAACCAGCTCAGGGAGGTGGGAAAGAAAATATAAACAGAAAGGAATGTATCATGTAACACCAGGTGCCACCTTGCAAAAACACTCTCACAGTCCCTGAGCATAAGATGAGGGAAGGCAGAGGAGAAAGAGAGAGAGGAGGCGAGAGACAGGAAGGGTGAGAGGGAGAAAAGAGAGGGAAGGAGGAAGGAATTTCTAAACAAAACGTTCACAGCCTGAAGTGTTATTAATGCCCAGATCCTCACTGAGAGTAGAGGATTCCAATTCAACTTTAAGTCACAGAAAGCACGGAGCAGCTGCAGGGGTGTATGCAGGAGGAGAATTTGGGCCATTCTTTGCTACCCCACTAAAATAATGTAGGGAGAGTTTCTCAGCTGTGTAGATTTAAGCAAATGAAAAGCAAGGAGCCGTCCTGACAACATCCCCCTTGTTTCCATGAGTAAAGAAACAGCCAGGAACGTTTTCAGGTGCTTTCTGTGGAGCAGCCCTGCCCTGTGCACCAAGATGAGCCACTGCAGGGATGGTAGCACTCACCTTCTCTCCCCTGCTCCTTCCCACCTGCACAGGTGGTAGCACTAAATCCAGTATACACAAACAGTTTTATTCAGAGCAGGCAGGAATATTTCCTTCCAAAAGGTCACATCCTACCAAGTGAAAGTGTTCAAACTGTATATTCTCCAAATAAATCATAAAGCAGCCTGGCAGCCATGTGGAGAGCTGTAGGCATGTGAAACCACCCCATTTTTTGGTCCCAAATGTCACTTTGTCTCCAATGCTGGTCATTAGTCTCTGAAATCAGTCCTCACTGTCCTAGTACTGGAGGGATACTAATGCTGCAGGACTATTTGGATGAATAGCACTTATTCACATCTACAGCAACAGGGTTAAGGGGGAGGGAGGGCAGACTGAGTTTGGTGGACAGGCAAGGGCTCTGCCTGTGTTTAGTGCAAGCACATCACACAGGTCTCCCCATGACAGGGAAGTCACAGCTGTATAATAAAGAGCTCCAGTGCATCTCAGAGTCTCAGTTACAGCTCGGTGAAGCCACCACACTGTCTGAAATCAGCTCCTGAGAGTGAACACGCAGTCATTCCTCCCCTGAAAAGAAGTTTGAGCAATCTCAGGTTTCCTCACGCCTCATTTTTATGTACAAATATAGCAAAAAGTCACAAATTACTGAGTTGGCAAAGCATGCAAGAGTGAAACATGGCCATGAGCAATGTTTTCTTAAAGACTGGCTGAAATCTCAGAACTGCTTTGAAGATGAGCCTAAAAATGAACAGTGAAAAGGGAGTTGCCCTCAGGATGCACCTGGGAATTATTTACTAGAGAAATGACACTGTCTTGGAAAAGCTTACCCAAAGCAACATGCACATAAGGAATCAGTCGCAATGAGGAGGAGAGGCCACGTCACCCCTCACCATTTACCCAAAACCATTTTTCAGAGGAGTCAGGGCACTTTCTCAATATACTACACATTAGGGCAAAGGCTTTCAGTAAGTAAAAACTTCCAATCACAATGCAGTTATGAGGGACATCAATATATTTCACAAATCCTGGTTGAAGATTGAAAAAGGCTAGGAAACTTAGAAGATTTATTTTTACCATCTGAACAAAAAGTGCTTTGATTTTGTATTCTGAAGTGGTGTATTCCCTTTCAACTTGATCTGAATTTAAAAAAAAAAAAGAATGAAAACATATGAAAAAAAAAAGAATGAAAAAATATGGTTAGACAGCCCTGAAAATTAATGAACAGCTTTTGTTTGGGATGGGGAGGGGGAGACTTTTGACTGTTCTGAAAGTCTTTTTTTTTTCATTTTGCTGAAAAAGAAACAAACATCCTCTGAAAAAATCTGTTTCAGGTTGAGCTGAATTTTTAACGCACTGTGAGGCCACACCTTGAGTGCTGTGTCCAGTTCTGGGCCCCTCATTGCAAGAAGGACATTGAGGTGCTAAAGCAAGTCTAGAGAAGGCAACAAAGCTGGTAAAGGGTCTGGAGCACAAGTCCTTTGAGGAGACTGAGGCTGAGGGAGCTGGGGGTGTTCAGCCTGGAGAAAAGGAGGCTCAGGAGTGACCTCGTCACTCTCCTACAACCACCTGAAAGGAGCTTGTGGCCAGGTGGGGGTCAGTCTCTTCTCCCAGGAAACTGGCAACAGGACGAGAGGACATAGCCTAAAACTTGGCTGGGGAGGTTTAAGTTGGACATTAGAAGGAATCTCTTCACAGAAAGGGTTATTAGACATTGGATTGGGCTGCCCGGGGAGGTGGTGGAGTGACCATCCCTGGAGGTGTTTAAGGAAAGACCGAATGTGGCACTCGGTGCCATGGTTTGGTTGACAAGGTGCTGTTCAGTCATAGGTTGGACTCGATGACCCCAGAGGTCTTTTCCAACCCAATAAATTCTGTAAATTGAGGAATCACTGCTTCTTTTCTTTCTGTTTCACTACAAGAAGGAGCATCACATATTCAGGCTCCTGTACTGAGTCACAAGCTTTTTCTTCTTTTTAGGTTTTTTTTCCTAAGAGAGAATGCATTCAAACCTCATGCTTAAATCGGTGAGTTCTGAGTGCAGAACACAGTGTGGCTTTGCTCGTGGCGTCCATGAGTAAGCTCATTGTCTCATTACTGAGCTCAGTCTGGGGTATGTCCACTACTCTGGAAACTGCCAGTTGTTAGATCAGCTCAGCTCCCTGGTGAAACCTCAAGCCAGGGCAAGGACCTGCGCTTGCTATCTTCCTTTCTCAAGGCTGCAGCAAAGCCCAGCTAAGAAACATGGGGACCAGAAGGAAAAGTTTTGGGAAGCTGCAAGAAAAACCACAAGCAATGGGAAATCAAGGTCATGGCCAAAGGGCAGGTGAAAGGATACAGCATGTGGAGTACATGAGACTCACTGAAAAAAGGAGTGTCATCATAAAACAATGGTATCATTTACACAACAGTTACAGCTGTCAAATTCAGTGGCTTTTACTTTTCACCACTAAATGCAACAGCCAGTGGAGTGAGAAGTGATGAATCCGATACAGCCTCATCCCCACAGCACTTGACAGACCCTCCAAAACCCAAATGTCCCCACTGCAATAGTGGGTGCTTGTTGGAGAGGCCCCCTCAGGGTGCCAGAGAAGGTCTGAAAGCCCAGAATTCAACAAGGGTTGTGCTTGCTGCGAGACACCAAGTTGCAGGCTGCTGGTGTGTTCAAAGAAAGGCACAGGGGACTTTTTCGGGAAGAGGGGGAAAACAAGTGCAATGAAACTGTGATTTCACTGGGATTGGTGCAGCAGAACCTACACTTTAGCACCTCATCTGCACAGCCATGAGTAAATCAAACAACTGATGTCTTGTTTCAAGAGAACCTAAAAGGGGTTTTTGTCAGGCAAAACAACAGGATGCATCTTTTTCTGTTTTGTGCTTTATGAACAAGGCATCCGCTCACTTTCTTGATGCTTGGATAAGGCTTCAAGGGGTAGCTGGACCACCCTGCTCAAGGATACACTTGGGGCTGCTCCTTCCCAGTGACCCACAGCCAACTCTGTGCTTTCCAGATCTGTTTTACAGCATCAGCCACAACAGAGAATGTTCTCATACGCATGGAATTAATAATTTTCCATTTAATCCTGCTAATTATTTACATATCTTATGGTAGGAAGAGCCCCGGGGGAATTACAGACTTCACAGTTAGTTTCATTTTCTACCTCAATGGGTGGCAAAGAGCCCATGTGAAGCAGAAACAGATGGGTTACGAAGCCTGGTCTTTGGAAGAGAAGGGAGAAAATGACAGTATTGACATTTGCAAATTCTGGATCTACCACCAAACTCTGTCAGGGACTTCTCCAGCTTGGAGCAAGTGAACATGCACTCCAAGCCCCTCCGAGCTAAACAGCAGCACCAACACCCACTTCCTTCCACCTCTGTCTTGTCAGCTGAGACAGACAGAAAACATCTCCTTCTATGTGCTCAGCATCAGTCAGAGCCTGACACCACCCCCGTCACCCAAACTCTGGGCTGTATCCACACCCTCACTCACCAGCCACCACCTGTAGCTGTCTTCTGGGATCAAGGCATTTTGTGAGGTCAGGAAAGGTTGCATAGTTGAGTTAAATCTCTGATCAAACCAGAGGGAATGCCCCAGCTCCGAAATGCACGTGCGACAGCTGCAAGGTCTCCTGGGGTACTTGAAGAGTTTTTGGACGTGCTCTGAAAACTGCACGACGAGATGTCTGGGGTCCCAGGTGGTCGTGGTCACCTGGTGTGTGTAGTTCAGCACAAACGACGTCACCGTGATGAGCAAAAAGGCGAAGGTGAACATTTTCACATTCCTCCTCCTTACCACAACCATCTTTCCCCCTCGGGTTCTGCCACCACCGCTGGCCAAGAACAACGTAGGGTCCAACGTAAGGCAAAAAGGAAAGGCTGCAGCAGGTGTGTGCCAGCTACCACCCCGGGCTTAGGCTGAACAGATTGACTCCACTACCTCCAGCCATAAAGGAGAAGCTGCATCTTCCCCAAATGGTCTTAAAAAAGGACAAGCTGGGTGTTTCCTTTCACCTTCTTGCAGTCTTCAAAGTTCCTTCCCCCTTTCTGTTTCCTGTTGCTAACCTCTCCTGATGAGGGCTTGCTGAAGACAGACCCTTGTCTTCCTGCATACAAAAATTAAAATTCAGGTTTTGTCTGTGAGAGCAAGCCATACATTAAAACAAGCAAATTATAGAAAGAATAATATTCTTTTCCTTGGAATTTAGTTCTTGAAGGACCGGATCATCTGGGGGTGTACACTCCATCAGAGAGACATGCTCTGATATCAATTTAAGCCACGGAGAGAAGTTTGCAACCTAGAGACACACAGACAAAAAAAGAAAGAAAAATTGTCAGATCTTTTCTTTTGTATTCCTCCCAACCTAATTTCTCTGCTTTTCTCTCCCCAACCCAGACCTTCTGATCAGCTCAGAGCCCTCAACACAGCAGCTCTGGTTTCAAGCTCTGCTGCAGTATTTGCATACCGAGGAGTTTGAGGGTGAAATTCTGGAAAGGGCAGAGCATCGACCTGTGGACATTGAGTCTCTTTGTATTGAATCGACCTCCTCACTCTGCTCTGGCTTTATTTGAATTACAGTTTGTAGCTATTTGAATGACAGTGACTCACCCCCCTCCTTCAGCCTGACCTTGATAGCCACAAGATACAAAGTTTTCATAACTCAGAACAGTTGAACAGAAAGCAGCCGGCAAAGGAGGGAGGAGCAGGATAGGGAGGAAGATGAATCAGTTCTTTTCTCTTTCTTCCTCCAGTCAGCCTAATTTCTTAAGGATTGGGATTTGACTTGTGATTAGAGAAAGCCAAGCAAAAAGAGCTCATATGTCCTGGGACAAACAGGGGAAATCAAAGTATAAATGGCCTTTGTTTCACATGGAAAATTGCTCTTTTTTCTGTCAAGGAAAAGTAGGTGACAACAGCCTGACCCCAACCTAGGCAGAGACAGGGAGCTGCTTTGGAGGTACAGAGAGACCCAGAGCTGCTCTCCCTTCCCCTCCTCGTGTCCCCTGCCTGGCAGCAATGATTTAAACAAGTTTTTAAAAGTCATAAAATGAATCCCATCATCCCACAGTGTTTTGTGGGAAATCCATTGTGGGACAGCCACTGTTTTGTGGGAAGAAAAACACGTTGTTTATAAATCTTCAGATGTTTACCAAAAGCCCCAAAACTGCCATTGCTTAAATAACACTCTTTGTTTTGTTTTTTTAAAAAAAGGTAGGGAAAAAATCAGAGAGGCGACTGTGTCAGAATATGTGCATTTTATGAACAAGTGAAAGCCCGGCGAGAGAAGTGTCATTTACTGCTCAGCTGAAGGCTTCAGACCAGAAAAAAAAAGAGCAACATTGCAACTGTCACATTAAACCCCATCACTTTAACCCATTCTGTGCATGACACTGGTGCAGGATCCCCCTCACTGCATCACTCAAATGTGATGCTTATCCAGACAGGAGGGGAGTGCAGCTGTAGCATCCCCAGCTTTGCTGCTGGCTCCTCTCCTGGGGATCTGCAAGGAGCTGCCCCAGGCCAAACCGCTTTTCCAAGGGGTTCGACACAGCACCTTGGAAACAGCTTGGATTTTAGAGGTGGTGTGTAAATATTTTCAGAGTCCCATAAAGCCAAATCCGAAGACAGGAGCCTCAGACTCCTCGGTTTTAAGCCTTTGCCCCAGGTTTCTCCTCCTCAGCGCATGATGAGCAGCATGTGCCCTTCAGTTAGCTGCTGTTTGCCAAATGCCTCGAGATTTATTTTGTCTGGCCCCTCCATATGCATTTAGAGGAGCTCAAGGGCTGACAGTGGGTCAGGCTGGATAACAAAGGGCTTTATTAACCCCATCTGCTTGGGCTCCTTGCACCAGTAAATCAGGGAACCATCCTGCGTTCACTTTAATGTTACAGAGGGAAGTTTTTACAGTAACCAGAAATCTTCCGAAGTATCCCAGGGTAAAATGCAGGAATCCCAACCTTAGAGAGACGGTGGGGATCGTGCCACTGTGCCTTGGAGAGTTAGACAGGGAACGCAGGAGAACAGCCCTCGTGCACAGCCCCATCCATGCCAGCTGCTCTCTGCAACGCAGAACGGCTCCAAACACATTTGCTTTCCTAGCCTGGATGTGGTTGTGAGTCTAAACAAAAACACAGCCTCTAACAACCCAAAAACATGCTGAATCCCAGAAGCAAATTAATTTTCCATTTATGGAGTGGATAATTCAAGAGCAGTGATGCTGGCGGGACAACCCCCCACTGCTGTCAGCGCTTGGGCCAAGTCAGTATTTGCAAACACAGCTCCTGCTCTTCTGTTATATTTTTGAGAGGAGGAGGGAGGGAGATTATCCAGCCTTTCTTGGAAAAGCCTATAAAATGGAGTATTGTTGATAAAACAGTTCTGGCCTCCAAAACAAGCACCCATTTCACCAGATTTATTTATTTATTTATTTATTTATTTATTTATTTATTGTAACTCAGCTAAGGTTAAATTTATATTTATAACTCGGGGACGAAAAAAACCCAAACCAGTGTTTACACAGCAAGCTACAATGTCTTCAAATTCCTAATCTTCCTGTCTTTTTTAGCATGTGAAGGGAAGGTGAGAAACCAGAGCTCCCAAGGCCCTTTTCCCATGTGGATCTAAACAGTGTATACTCTTTTAATTCTTACTACTTACAGTTTCCTATGAATGTTCATGCTTCCTATGAATAATTATGATGGAAATATATATACAAATATATAGCTGACAGAAATGCTCCAGGGACTATATATTTGATTTATATATTGGCTGATGAAAAGGAAGACTGAAATGAATGTAAAATCTTTCTTCAAGTTCAGTGTGATTTGGACCAGGAGCCTTTTTTTCCTTTCTTAAACCATGTGGAAGATACAACCCAGATACCACTATTTTTACTCTTCACAGTGTCTTGCACCACATCTCAGACTGTCCCTGTGTCTCCTCCTGCTCACACAAGATTCATAATTTTTTGCAAAATTGTTTCCATAGGATTCACCAAAGTGCTGGGAAGTGGAAGGTCAGTGGTGTGGGAAACCACGCAGGGATGCCAACCCCAGCTGTTGGGAATGTTCCACGTCTGGACACTACTCGTGATAGTTAAATTAAGCCATTACAAGTAAGCAGCATGATACCAGCCACGGTCCTTATCACCATCCCTCCGCATGACCTTGGCATTAGCACATCTGTGAACAGGCTATTTTGGCCTCAGACCCAGAAACAATTTCTGGGGACTTAAGGTAGGGAGATTTAGTGCCCAGCCCTCTCCCCAGCTACTGTTCTCTGAGAGATAAGCAGAGCTTAATACTGCATGCCTGTGGGCAGAGATCCCAGCTCAGACCATGCAAGCAGCAGGTTAAGCTACCTTAAGTGATTGGGTGCTTAAGGTCTTATTTTTGGTCTGGATTTTGCCTGCTACCTTCCTACTCCTCCCCTTCCAATGGATGTCACTGACCCCATGTAAGGCACCTTTGTACACCCTGGGACAGCTTATTTATGCTGATAATACCCAGTGATGTGCAGTGCAGGGAAAATCCAAAAGGTCATGTCCCAGGAAGACCAGAGGCAGGTTCAGAAGAAAGGACAGGCTCCTCCAAACTCTGTCCTGAGCATAGAAGTGGGTCCAGTGTGATTAAATGGTCATAAATGAGAGTCGAGCTTAATCTTCTGTTTACATTTTATGTTGTAAAATGTTATGAGTACACATTATAATATTGGCTTTTCGCAAATATTAAAGGATGCTATATGTATAATATTAAAGTAGCTTTGCTATAAAGATATAGGTTTTTTAACAATAACTAGTTTCTTTATTTCTGTGATTAACAAAAACTTAGACATAGTAGTGAAATAGCTGATATAGTTATGCTTGTGGTAATTGAACTGTCTGCTTGGTTGGATAACATCCAGTGAACCTATAATGAAGACCCCTGCTACTGACTTGTGAACTATCAGCAACTGCCGTCTGCAAAAGCCGTGGACCAAAGCCCAAGCTGGAGGTGATAATAAAAACTGACTGAAACCACAGCCAAGAAATAAGTATGCTCTGAAAAGGCAGACCCAAGGAGGAGCCATGCTAAACAGTTCCTAGAATATGTAAACTAGTTTGGGGAAAAGTTTGAATATGTATAATTGTTTATGAATATGCACTAGGCTGATACAACAGTAAAGGTATGTAAAGGGTGTCTCCAAAATAGCAGGTGTGCTCTTGGCTGAGAACCAAGGGTACCCAGCGCTGTAAATTCTGCTTTATTGTTTTTGTCCCTTATTGTCTCTTTATTAAACTTTTAAATCTTAACAGGAGGGTGAACCTCGTTTTTCACGTAAAAGATATCAGGATCAATCATGATTGTTTGTCTTCATTGTATTCTCACATTTTAGAAAGAAGGAATAAAAAGAGCATTTTTTTTCTTTTTTTTTTTCTCCTCTGACGTAGCTTTTATGTGCATTGTAAACTCACAGTCTGAAGAATGTCCCTGGTCCCTTGCCAATCAGGTAATTAACAAAGATAAAACCACATTGGTTCAATGGACTAATATAAAGCGACTCTTAACACCTTCAGGAAATATTTTTTTTACAAATCCACTTACAAACACAATGTATTCCCACTGCACTTGTCAGGTTCTGTGACAAAAGCTCATCTGCACACCCACAAAGAAGCACAGAAAGAAAAGGGGAACCTAAATAATGCTCTGCTCCAGCTGCTCCCAGGCCCATCCCAGGAGCCATCAACCCATCAAACTCTGCACCAAAAGAGCCCAGGGGCACAAAGGCAGGTGGGACCTGAAACAAGGACTCAGAAGAAGGGACACCATGCCTGCATCCCTCCCAGGGCTGGCCCTGCACAGCCCCAGCCTCAGGCATGAAACTCACCCAGGTGAGTCAACTCTGCCTTTGGGACTGAGATGTGTTGCTGCCTGGGGGCATGGGACAGCTTATGGGGTGCAGGGGAAGGGCATTTGGGCATTAAACAAGATCTGTGTGGTCAGCCACACAATACTGGCACAATGGTTATTTTTTTGATTTCTTTTATTGATGGGCCTTAGGCAATATGCATTAAGAAAATAATAATGAAAAAACATTGAGAAAAAACCCACCATACTACTCTTCATCCCTCCACGTTGTAAATGTCCCAGTACACTGGTGTTTGGCCCCTTTTTGATGCCTACTTTCCTAGCAAAAAGTGCTTTGTACCAGCACCACGTTGAGGAGATCTTTGTTAGCTCGCGTTAGATGCTGATGCTTCAGGATCCAGCTTTTCTGGTCTGTAACTCACGTTAAAACCTGGTGTGAAACACACTCTCTAGCTTGAAGTTGCCAGCATTTTCCAGACACAGCATGTCAGACAGAAGAGCACAAAGGCAACAGGGAACAGCAGCATCCCTGTACCGAGACATTGCCAGAGCTCCAATCAAGCTCAAAGGTCCCGAAATACTTTAGACTCAAAACTCATATAACCTGCCCTGTCGGAATCTGGGAAAGGACAGTGTGACCTGCTGCAGCTCTCTCATGACTGATGGTGGCCATCATACAACCCTTTGACATCCCACAGTGTTTTACAGCTGGAAACTCTACACTTCAAGGAATAAGTTCAAGATATGCTGCGATTTTGACTTCAAGAGACTGTGCTGTGCTAGAAAGGCCTCATCGGCAGAACTGCAAGTGCCCATTTTCAGAAGCACAGCTCAGATTCCTGCCCTGCAAAACCTACAGAGATGAAGTAGTTTCTCAGCTAAGCCTCTGACAGCTATATTGTTATAAATCTGGCAACACCGACAGTATGTCCCTAAGCATCATTTCTGCCATTTGAGGACTTTTTCCTGTCCACACTTCTTGTGAGCAACTACTCGAGCAATCCTTGGTCTCAAAGCCCTGGCCTGGGAGAAGGCAGGAGGTTAAATCTTGCCTTACTGTACCCACAACGGCGCAGATCAGCCTTGAAAGATGTCGTTCTAGGGCAACAAAAAACATGTCCCTGGAAAAACACACATAAATTCATGTGCCAGGTCTGTGCTAGGCCTGGAGAGGAACAATGGAGGGAAATGTTTAACTCCAAACCACAGGCTTGTCTGCCCTACCCTGGCTCATCACCAGCTGCCTCCCACTGACCAGAGCTGGCTGACATTTAGAAAGAAACAATTCATTGGTCTGACACCTCACCAGAGACCTCTGAGCTTTTGCTACGTGAGACAGAGTGTGAAGCACAGGACAGCCTGGCAGACAGTCAGAGCTGAACACAGGGCGTGAGCGTGAATCTTAACCAGATGATGCTGGGACCCCCTGCAAGAGCTCTGGTCCATGTTCTTCAGCTCCAGCAGATCAGTCTCAGCAAGCACTGAAGGCTTCATGGAGACACGAGGGGGTGCTGCCTGTGCCCCAGCACAGCCTCTGCCACTTCAGCCTGTCTGATGCTCTGGCAGCCAAAGGTGAGCCCTGCCCTTCTCGGGCACCAGAAGTCACCACAGGACACAATTTTGGAAAAGCACAAGCTGCCACATCCCTTTCCCTTTTTCCGTCTGTCCATCCACCCATCCATCCATCCATCCATCCATCCATCCATCCATCCATCCAACCATCTCTTAATTACGCTATGAATTCCATACAGTTCCTCATCCCTGGAAGTGTTCAAGGCCAGTTTTACTGGGGTCCTGAGCAGCCTGATCTAGTGGAAGGTGTCCCTGCCCACAGAAGAGGGGGGTTGGAACTAGAGGACCTCTAAGGTCCCTCCCAACCCAAACCATTCTATGAATTAATTAAAATCAGACTGTGTTTTGCCTCTCAGAGCTCACAGGCTCCTCTCTCCTGTCCATCATTACATCCTCACAGAGGTGGCATGGATGCTGCTGTCCTGTGTGCACACAGCCACAGAAAGGCAGACCCAAGTCTCACCTGCCATTTAATCAGGGAAAAAATGATCTGTAACTCTTCTGCCCCATCCCTGACCATGCTGAGAGGCATAAATCTGTTTGCCACTGTCAAATGGGGTTGTAGCATTGAAATCAGGCAAGGTAGTTGGTATGTTGCTCTCAGATTTATTTAAACGTTCACTCCAAGCAACTCAAACTAATCATATCAACACTGCCTGGAAAACAAAAGCATTCAGGAACATTTAAGCCATGAGAAAAAGTAGCTTCAGAAAAATTTGAAAGAAGCAGCTCCTCTGTGCTTCTTGAATGTGAAGCCAGCTATTGGGCAGTGTTTCATCCATCACAGTGAACAGAAGAAAAACTGGAAATGGTTTATGGAGCGTAACCTGCACAGCATTTTAGGTGCCAGTGAGCTGAAAAAAAATCATTACCCACTTGTGCCTTATCAGTGAGCAGTTTGGCAGCAGGCTGGGGCTGGCCAGGTCGATAGGGAATCTCCCTGGTACTCTGACATGCCCGCCCTGCCAGCATGCATAACAGGGCTGTGTGGTCAGGGCAAGGAAGCACCTCTTTTTGCAAGATGTGTATGAGATCAACAGAAACTTGGGTGGGGAATTTTCATTCTGTTGCCTCAAAATAAGTATTTATCTTGGCAGACTTTATCAGGCTTGTTGCTGAGTGGTCTGGAAATGAAAACTCCCTCGCATTGTTTGAAGAAAGGGCTGGAGGATCTGGCTTGGAAAAGGTCACGAGTCTGCCCTTATCCTTGGGTGCTGAGAACTGCCATCCCTGCAACCTCCCACCATGGTGAAGACATTTTTTCCTCCATTACATCCTCCTCCTTGCATACCAAAAGTTCATTCCTCCAAAGGCTGGTGAAATCGCAGTGCTAATACCCAGGATTAATGGTGCAGTCCTCCATGGGCTACAGTCCGTACTTGTGTCTTCAGGCCAAGCAGGAAATTTTGCTTTGAATGGGACTGCAAATGCCATGAAAGATTGTCTACTTCCAAAATCTTCTTCATGAGGTTCAACAAGGGCAAACCCAGGTATCAATAGAGGTAAGAGGATGAAGAGATTGAAGCAGGTCTGAGGAGAAAGATGTGTCCCATAAAGAATAGGCTGAGAGAGCTGGGTTTGTTCAGCCTGGAAAAGAGAAGGCTATGGGGAGACCTCAGAGCAGTTTCCAAATGCTTAAAGGGGGCTTATAAGAAAGGTAGGGTGAGATTCTTTAGCAGGGCCTGTAGTGACAAGACAAGGTGAACTGGTTTTAAACTAAAAGATGGTTGATTTATACTAGATACAAGGTAGACATTTTTTACAGTGAGAGTGGTGGAACATCAGAACAGGTTTCCCAGAGAGGTGGTAGATGCCCATCCCTGAAATCGTTGGAAGCCAGGTTGGATGGGACTCTGAGCAAAATGATCTAGTTGAAGATGTCCCTGCCTATGGCAGAGGGACTCTGTAAGGGTCCTTTCCAACCCAAACTCCAATTCTATGATTCTGTGATTCTAAGAATAAAAAATGCCAATGATCCATTCTATTATCCCAATAAAATTTCCTCCTATTTGATAAACGTCATGTCCCCTACCACCATCTCTTCACACAGCACCTGACTTCCAGCCTTGAGAGAGGAGTGAAACTGGGTTTGGGGTGAAGTGAAAGGGTGGGGGAAGCCCAGCTCCCACCACTGGTGGCACCAGCTGTGCAAGGACGACATTCACCTGGGTATCACTTATCACTCGGAAACACATGAATGTCTGGGACTGTGGAGATAAACTCATGATCAATTTATTTCCACTGGGAACTACAATGTGATAAGTCACTGCTTATATAATGGCCCTTTGTTACTGCAGCCAGGCTTGGTATCATACCAGGCTCAGTGAAAAACCCACACTGGTAATGCTCCACAGCTTGCCAGTGGGAGCTTGGTGTTAAGTTTTCCAGGTCATTACGGAGCCAAGGGAGCACTCACCCTCATCTTTATACCAGGAAACAACCACAAGATAAACTGGGAGAGGCCAGAGAAAAGGGTGATGAATTCAAACTCAACGGGCAGCTCCACTGGTGACCTGTTTATGATCTATTCCTTTGGCTCAACCCACAGTTCAAATATTTTCAGGACAAAATAGGAGCACTGGAATGGCAGAACTGTCCAGCCAAGTCGTGAACAGTAGCATTTGAGGCCAAGAGGCTGGAGTCTGCCAGGTCAACCAGGGATGTGCTGAAAAACAACAGTGGAAAAATAAGCTGCTGGTCAGAACGTTTTCCACAGCCCCTGTCTTGCTAGAAAGTGATTTTGGAGGAGTCCTACCTCTTTGTACACACTCCATTAATCAGAAAATGGTACCTCTGCTTCCCTGGTGGTGCTTCATTTTCTTTTATATATTCCAAATCCCCTTCCCCACAGATACACTGATGTTTTAAATAGCAAATATATTGTTACAAGTTCTTAAAAATACTCTTTTCCTTCCTTATCCTGTTTTTTATCCTTATCCTTTTTTATCCTTATCCTGCAATTCTAGACAGACACATAGGTTTAACCTGTCGGATAAGAGCTTTTCTGCCATGGGCCAATATCCACCATGGGTTGGGACGGGACATTTTTGGGCTGCACGCCCAGAGTCCAAAGCTGGGACAATGAAAAAAATAATTTAGGATTTTCTGTGGTGAAAATACTAAGCTAAAATTCACTCGCTCACTAAAATCTATTCACTCTGTCCCTGTGAATTGCTCTACTTCAAAGAGTTCTTTAAAAATATCGAAGCAGACAACTGGACACATAAAAATTGCTGTTTGATTCCTGTTGACAAACTTTGATGGCAAAGTACTTGGTGGACAGACTGCCCTCATACTTTCACATCCTTCCCACACCATTACGTGATTTGTAGGCTGTGATCAAAGCTCTGCTACCCTTTGCTTGGAAAAAAAGTTATCAAAGGGATTTCCAGGACACCTACATGTGTTTGCACCTAGAAGAATTTTTAAGTGGTTCATGATGGGACAAGTCTAGAATTGGAGCTGGTAAGGAGTTTCTCAAGCACAATGTATTTTTATTCCTATATTTTTTCAGATCAGTTTGTCAAAATTGAATTTATTTTTCATCTTGATTTTCTGTATTAAGACATTTTCAAAACGAAGGATTTTTGACATTTTAAATGAAGAAATCTAGTTTTCATTCTGCAAAAGCTTTTTCTAGAAGATGTGTATTTTGGTAATTAAAGAAAAGCAAAACATTTAGAAATTCAAAACAAAAAAAACCCAACACCCTCCGCTCCCCCTAAAATACAAAGCATCCTCATAAGAGAAAGGAAAAATATTATCACCTCTTCTTTTTGGTTTCAGCTTCCTGTTGGGACAACTCTGGATTGTTTTTAAAGTCTTGCTAATTCACCAGAGACAGTAAGAAAGCTACTTTCATGTAATTCAAATACACAGTGACAAATTAACGATGGCAGCAGCAGTGGTAGAAACAGATGCAAATTAAAACTACTGAAAAGCGAATTCCTGTACCTGCATTTCTTTTAATTTTATAGGATTACAGCTGAGGATATAGAGTTATTTCAGACTGTAGAATGCTCTGAAATAAAGGTGTGGTGGGGTGACCCTGGCTGGATGCCAGTTGCCCATGCTGGATATGGGGGCAGCTTCTGGCAGCTTCTCACAGAAGCTAATCCTGTAGCCCCAACCCCATCCCCCACTACCAAAACCTGGCCACACAAACCCAGTAAAAGGTGGAACCCAACCACAGGTGTTTTGCTGCACTCTCTGTGAATAGCCAGCTCAAAAATCTTCACCAACCTATTCCTTGGTTAAAGCTGGAACTTGTATTTATATGTGGCTATAAATACAGTTGTTCATGGCTTCAAAGAACGTGTTGTGAGGAACATTGATTTCTGATATTAGGAAAGTGATTAATGCACTGCAGGGGATCTCACGACACTACAGTTCTGAATGCCAAGAAAGATTAGATGGTAACGATGATAATATTGATGGTATTGTCAATAATCCCGAAATTCTAGGAAAATCTAGGAAAAATGTTTCCATGCCCATGTGAGCATCTCTGACTCTCTTCCTGGGGTTCCTGCCCTGAAGCAATACCAAGCAGTTGCTGGCACTGTGGGGCTGTTAACTGGAGCTCAGCTGATGGGATCCTTGTTAAACCAACAGCATTTCTCTCACAATCGATGGCACCATCTGACACAGCACTGCATTAAACATTTATTCATTGGGCAGACTGAATTCACTCTGGGGAAGATTTAATGACACCACAGGGATTTTCTCATTCATTAACTTGGGATTTACATTCAGTCTTTATGGTGCTACAAAGGTGTCAAACTACCCACAGTTAAATTCAGAGGTGTTTTAGCATCTGTGCATAGTCTGGACCTGGCAGCCACTGCAAACCTTGCAAGTAGAAAACAATACTTCCAAGTTTTCCATCTCCTGTGCACACTACTCTAAGTTTGGCAGCCATAGAAAGTTTACAAGAAGTCTATAAATAATACAATAAAATATATTAGAGATATAAGTAACACATTTGATAATTAATACACTGTGTTACAAGCCAGAATTACAAAGCCATTAGACAATCACTTTAATTGGTTGATCATTTACATCCCTAATTGGTGTACTTGGCCTGTTTGGATACAACTGCACTGTGTACTCTTGCTACCAGCCCAATCATCACCCAGCCTCTGTGTGGATGGTGATGTTCCCATTCCAGCTTTTGCCCTACATCTACAACAGAGGTGACAGTCAAGAAAGAAATGAGTGATTCAGGCTGCCTTTTATCCAGGGGACTGCTAGAGCTCAGGTTGTCTCTGATACCTGATGGATACTAGCAGCTGCCCAGAGCAGGCACATGAATACAGCCCTTCAGTGCACCACTGGTGGAAGCTTTGCTCTGGACCTCGTGGGAGCCCAGGTACAGAAAAACCCACAGGGTTTCAGTGAAGAAGAAATTTTGTCTACTTGTCTGGACTTTTATAAGTGTTTTTAGAGAAACAAGGATTAGCATACATCAAAGTGGCACACAAAAAGCTTCCCATAATCCTGAATATGAAAATATGTCAAGAGCTGCATGCAAAATGGATTTACATACATCAGAGCTGCACATACAGCACTCAGCTGGGCATCCTGAAGTGCATTAAAAATGGTAATACTGAGTTTTGTGGATGCTGATAATTGAATGCTGGAGAAACACACACACACACATGCACACAACTGTGGCATCTTTTCCACTTGTCTTACTTAGGTGGCTAAAATGTAAACAGGGAGGCTGCTAAGGTAGCCAGCAACCCCTGAATATTTAATGGCTTCCTGGTTCAAAGAGAAATTCAAAGTATCACTTAGCCATACAGAAATAATTAGCAGAGAAAGACTCAATAAAGTTAGTACCTAAATTTTCAATTACAAAATGGTATCATTGATTTCATAAAAGCAGAAATTTTAACACATGAAAGTGGTGATCAATTCAATATTGTTTTGGTCTTGCCCTCTGCAGTGCTGCCAGCATCCTACCTAGAAATCAAGCTGTTAGCAGGTCAGATGCTGGAAACATCAGCCTGAATTTACCCTTTTACCTATGACAACGAGTGGCAGAGGGAGATCTCTGTCCTTTGCGCTCATGATTATCGAATCAGAATGGGGAAGCCCCGGCTGCTTACTTTTCCCCCATAATAATTTCCAGCACTTTCCCAGTTGGTGACACATTAGAAAACCAAGAACTTTTTCTTGTGCATCAACAAAAGATAACCACCAGTCCTACACGGGCTGGGCTGGTGCTGGTCAGAAACCTCAGCTTCAGCCTTGGTGTCACTGTCCTGAAGTGACCATAACTGTAAGAGCACTTTGTCAGCACAAAACCCACAGCAGGGCGACATCTAAAGCTGAATTCTGTCCTTGGGTTCAAGATCACACCTCCCATTCAAGCACTGAGAACAGGATCCCACAGTCTGTGCAATATCCTTTCCCCACCTAAAACATCCCTCCATTTTCGGTGGGACAGGGAAGCTTTTCTTTGGGATTACAAGGTTTTGTGCACATGAATATGGCAATGAATGTGGGATCCTGCTCTCATTCTGATGAAAAATTTCATGGTAACTTTAAAAATGGAGTTTATGAAAGTGTCACCACTTGCTCTAGAAATAAAGCTCCTGGCAAGTTGTAATGGGCACACTGTTAAAAACTAATAGTCCCCAGTGACCACAGACAGTAGAGCCCTGGGATTTTGGGTTTTCTCTTAAATGAGCCACCAATTTGTGTCCAAAAGTTTGCTTTAAAAGTGGCAGCTACAAGATTTTTGTGTTTTGCCTTTATTAAGGAAAGGAAAAATAAACCTTTAATTAAAATCTCTCAAAGATTTGCAGCGAAATGTATACCAAGAACCTGGGAAATGGGCTGTTCTGCTTGGCTTGGTTTTAAACAGGGTAAAATGAGTTTTTAATCTTTTTATACTACGCCAGTCTTTCTCAAAAATAAAAAGTGAATGCTGAAAAATAATGACTGCATCCAAAGGGAAGTCATTGCAAGCAGAACTTAGACGTTCCCAGAGGAGAACTGACCTATGACTCCTTATGGAGGAGATGCATCGGCTGAAGGGCACCATTGTTTTTAATTTCCTCTAAAATGAGGTGTGAGTTCCCAGCCCCAAAAATGTCACACTCAGCTACAGGGGGATGATCCAGTACTTGGTAATTGCTGTTGCTGAGGAGTTTCCATCCTTAGGAAAAGAGAATGGATACCAGGGGTTCCTGTCCCTCAGTGATTGCTAGATCATTGTTTGAAAGATGAAGTTTCCAAGTTTCCAGTTCCCAGCATCACTGCTGCTGAGATGTTTCCAAACTTGCAGCTAATGGAAATTGTTCTCATTTTGCAGCCTCCTGTACTTCTTACTTCTGAATTTCATGGCCCCTGCTCTGGTTTCTGTGCATGGCAGATTTGGTGCATGTCTCATTTCCTCAGCGAGGAAAGTGCGAGAGGCGCACAGCAATGAGACTCAGAGTGACAGCACAGGGCAGACGGAGGCAAAGAGATCTTTCCTGAGTTTTACAAATATCTGCTTTACAAATTTCTGTTCATGGAGCTACCAGCCAGAACGGCAGCCAAGGAGGAGACTGCTCACCCCTCAGAGCCACTCAGCGAGGTGCAGTTCCTGGCTGACACCCGAAATTGAGACGGTTTGGCTTCAATCCTGGATATTTGTTCATAGACTTGTGGGAGGCTCAGCTGGGTGAGGTGCTGAGAGGCTTCCACCCAAGCAGAGGCAGTACCAACCAGTCACACATAACTAATAGATGACTTTTTAACTCCTTCTCCACAAACAACCAGTCAAGGAAGTTTTCTAGCCTCTCTTGAGCAATTTGTTATCAGTACAAGATCATAAGACAACAGCAAAAAATGTGCTTCCCCAAACTCCTGTTTGATTAACAGTCTTAAAGGACTGAAGGAAGAAACTGAAATAAGACCAGACTCAACATGAAACACTGTGCTGCAACCCTCTCAGTCCTGAACAAAAACCAAACTCTTTGGGGTCACCTCAGAGCATTCCCCTGCAGAGTCTACGAGCTAAAGCTGCACCCTGGCTTGCACAGCAGTAGCAGGGGACAAGAATCATAGAATCACTCACATTGGAAAAGACCTCTGAGATCACAGAGTCCAACTGTTAACCCAGCACTGCCAAGCTGTCACTAAACCATGTCCCCAAGTGCCACATCCACATGTTTGAACACTTTCAGGGATGGTGATTTCGTTACTTCTCTGGGCAGCCTGTTCCAATGCTTGAAAGCCTTTTTGGTGAGGAAATGTTTCTTAATATCCAATCCAAACATGTCTCTAAACATCCCCTGGCACAATTTGAGGCTGTTCCTTCTCATCCTTGTTACTTGGGCAAAGAGACTGACCCCCACTAGGTTACCACCTCCTCTCAGGGAGCTGCAGAGAAAGTCTCCCCTCAGCCTCCTTTTCTCCAGACTAAATGAACCCAAACGGAAAAGTCCCCCTGATTTTAGATACAAGCAGCCTGGGAAATAGGCTCAGCCTGTGATCCCATCCCTTATTTACAGGACATGACTTTATGCTGGGAAAGATAAGGAAAGCCCTGTGGGATGCCATTGTCCAGGCAGTCATGGGGGGAGGAGCAGGTAGAGTGGGCACACTGCACAAAGACATCTGTACAGAGCCCACAGGGACAGCAGGGGCCACGCTGCGCCTCAAGGAGACTGGTTTTGCTCTCATGCACCTGCCAAAATGGCTAAGTGTGTTTCCTTCCTTTCCTTCATCCTCACCTTTTAACTCCAAGGTAATGGAAGAAACAGGAGAAGGTACAAGGAAAGAGGATTTGCCTGGATTAGCAGGGAGCAGGAAGGGCCTGGGAGCAGGTTTAGTGACCTGCTGACAGGGCTTACTGTTGGAATTAACCCTTATATGGGTCATGCTGCTGAGTGCAAGGAGGGTGGGAGGCACACAGGGATGTCCAGACTTCTGCTGGTCTGAACCAAACCAACCTCCCACTGAGATAAAACACCTCTTCTACAGCAAAGGATAAAAAATAAGAGCGACATTGCCCCTCTTCCTCCCCATAGCTTTTATTAGAATCATGAAATGGTTCAGGTTCAAAAGGACGTTTAAAGATCATCTAGTCCAACCCCCCTGAAATAAGCAGGGACATCAACAAGATCAGCTTCCTCAGAGCCCCATCCAACCTGACCTTGAATGTTTCCAGGGACAGGGCACCTACAACCTCTCTTGACAACCTGTGCCAGTGTTTCACCACCCTCCTCATAAAAATTTCTTCCTTACGTCTAGTCTGAATCTAAACACTTTTAGTTTAAAACCATCAGCCCTTGTCTCATTCCTACAGGCCCTCAGGTGTTTTTGGTGCCATCTCCAACTCCAAAAATTAGGGCTGGGTCTGCAATAGCATCCATGGAGTGAAACATGATTTATAGCTCAACTTGTTCAGCACAGCCAGAATAAAAACAGGATTTGCTTTCAGAAACAACTTTACCAAACCCATGGAGGCGAGCTGCACATTTGGTGGCCAGGCTCCCCAGCACTGTCACAGCAGACAGAGCAAATGAAGTTTTTGCAGCCACACCAGTGCTACTGGGCAGGAATAAAGCTCCTTTATGCCCAGATGCCTGCCAGCAACATCCCCACCGTGCAGGTGAGGTTCCTGTGGGTGACACCCACCCCAAGCCCAGACAATACAGGTCTGTGAGAGCACACCTTCTCTTGACTCCAGGCTATCTAGTCCTGGTGTGTAAAGCCTTTGGCTTGCCAGGTGTTGCACGTTACTTCAAGTTGGCCAGACATCTTTGAACGAGTGTAGAAATACCAAGCTAATTAGGAAATGAAAATAGAGCTGTCTTCCTGATGAGCAAGCAAAGAAAGAAAAACCCTAATATGCCTAGACAAAAAAAAGGAAAAAAAAGAATTCAGACTTTAAGTGACAAAATCCACGTGGCATTTGTGGCTGTGCAATGACAAACAAGTAACAGCCAAAGCAGTCACTGCTTCCATTTGTGGTAATGCACATGAGATGTTTGGGGTATGAGTTTCCAGAGAGGCTGAGCATCCACCCCTCACTGTTTTCTACAACTTTTGCCACTCAATGCCTCCAGGAAGGCAGAGCAGAATCCTTCAGGACTGGTTTGCTGCTCCTCAAACTGCATCACACAGTTCACCCCTGTTTTCAGCAACATCCAGCTTTGCTCTGACAGCCTCTCTTGCCACATCCACGCACAGACCACACCCCACCCCCAGCTGACACAGGGCTTTGTTACTGTTTTTGAAGCTCTTTGGGAAGGTGTCACAGAAATGGACTGATCACCTCTGTTTGCAGTTCCTGACCCACCGAGGCTCATTTGCCAAGGGAGGAGAACCCCTTGGAGGAAAAGGTGGCACAATCCAAGTGGGTTGTTCAACCCCCACGACAACTGTACATGACAAGCTCTTTTTTTGGTAATCCCTCCAAATACCACCGTGCACAAGACTTGCTGTTGCCAGCTCTGCTTTGCAGATGCAGAAGGGGGGAGTGAGCCTGGATGCATCCATTTTATTCTCACCATTAGAGAGCTTGAGGTAGAAATGTAACATCCATCCCTGGCTCCCAACTCTGCTCCTGACTCCACTTCTTCCCTTTCCCAGAGCTGCTCAGCATTTTGACAGTAAATCATCAGGAATGGGAAGCTGGTGCAGTAGCAGACACATTACTTTGCCCTCTGCAGCCCCTTCACACCTCCAACCTGCAGCTTTTTCAGGGCTGTGTTGCAGCCTCCAAACACTTGTTAGGCAGCCATCCCTGGGAGGGGGAAAAATTAGTTTAGGATGGAGTTGGCTGCTGTTCCCATCACTATTTGCCAAGTCTGATGCCTTCCTCAGCAGATTTCCTGGCATAGTTGGACTGAAGGAGAAGCACAAGCTGTGCAAGGGCTACTGGTAAGGGCCACTGAGCTTGCATGGGTAGCTATCTTAGCACTAAGAAGGTAATGGGAGATTCAAGCCATAAAAATATGTTTCAAGGCTTCTTTGGTCCAGTTCACACCCTTGTGCATGTGACTGTGGCAACTGGAGCTGAGTTCCACATATGCTCATCGTGTGGGAAGTGCTGAACCCCATGGGCACAGCGGGCAGTGCAAACCTGCAGGCACAGCAGTCACTCCTCAGTCACAGCAATGGCACTTTGGGGACCCACCCAAGACCCTGAATGCCCCCATCCCCAGCTGCATTGGGACACTGAGCCCTCTTGCCACTTCCAAAGGCTCTCATTTTGCAGTGGTTACAGTGGCTCCTGCTGTAGATCTTTCCCATTCCCATATGCCTCCACTGACACCAGCAGAGCTGCTAATTTGAATTACTGTCCCCTGCCCCCCAAACAATAATCTCCATCTATACAAACTCCAGAGTTAAGGGGTTGCATGATGCTTTTTATAACTTTACCACCAACTCAGTTTTTAAGAGCCTTTTCTTCCACTGTTGTGGAAAAGATTAGCCTCTGCAATTTGATTGTGCTGCTATGGCAATAATAAGAAAAAAGTAATTTCTTTCTCTTAAAAAAATTAAAAAATCAATAATTGGCAGTCCTGTGTAAGGTCTCTGACATTAATTATAAATAAATGTTAGACCTCCTAAAATAAGAAAGTGAATTTATGGCAGCAGGCTGCATGCTGCTGCTGAAGCCTGTGCGGCTGCCGTGATACAGATGCAAAATATAAAGTCTTGAGGACTGCAGTTTGTATTTTATTGCCTTGGAAAATAAATGTGTAAATAGCAATAAAATGCACAATTATTTAGCACAAAGCCAAAAGACTCTGCAGCATTTATACGCTGATGGATGTCTTGCCTGCCTGCTCTAATTTTCCATAAAACAAGGAAGACAGGGATGGAGGAAAATAAACAATGGCTCCTGTCACTATGATTAGCTGCGAGGCGCCAGGTGAGAGCAGCTGGTCTCTGGAGAGGGTAACACTGAGCTGCTTCAGCTGCATTTTGCTTAGGAATTGAGCCCAGATTGCAGCACTGCTTGGCACAGGCAGCTGAGCAGGGAGGCAGGGTGGCTGTTCCCAGGGTCTGGATGTGCCCCATCCCTGATGCCTCCAGCAGAAGAATGGAGCAGCCGCTTGGGGAGGGGTGAGGGCTTAGTGCCTGTGGTGGGAGGAGGGGGTTTTAGGCAGCCCTGCCACAGATTGGCTTCTGGACAAGAAAAAAGATGTCTGGCCTTGATAATCTTAGAAATCTTTTCCAACCTTAATGCCTCTGTGATTCCATGAAAATCTTGCCGGTGCAGAAGTCAGTGGTCAGCTGTTGGGGGCAACACCCATGACATGATGAGAGGCAGGGAGAGGCTTTAAAAAAAACTGGGGGAAAAAAAGAAGAAGTCCTTCAATGTCACCTGTTAAAAACCAAGGAGCAGGGGGAAGCATTTGAAACACTTTACGGGATAAAGAAAGCTGCAGACAGAGCTACCAGCTGGCTCCCTGGCTGTGACTCCATGACCCGTGGCGATGCCTGCAAAGGAGCTGCAGGGCACCACGCTGGGCCCGGGCAGCAGAAGCTGGCTCGCCTGGCACCAGTCACCACAGTGATCTGCTGCCTCCACCTGCAACTAGAAGACACCATGCTATGTCACCCACCCTATTCAAGAGCATTTTTGAGTGTGACACAGGTACATGTTATCAACTCATTTATTTGGTTTTTTCTAGCTATGTATGTCCATATAGGCATACAAGCCCAAATTTCACGTACTGCCTTTCTTTGGGTCAGAGAAGCCACATGCAGCTTTTCACATTCGCACAACTCCTTTCAGGTCACTGAGGTTGCAAGGACATGAATCTGGTGCTTAGTGTGACATTAGCAGCAGGTTGCTCATGCAGAGAGCAGTACTCCTGCAGAGGGTAATGTAAGTATCCTTGTGATGATGGAGCAGGTGAATGGAGGTGTTTAAGCTCTTGGGTCACTCCCCACGAGCAGCCAGGATAAGATCCAGGATGTGGAGTTCCAACCCATCTCTGAGGCACATGCCTCAGTCTTGCCCTTCAACTCACACGTATAATGTTGGAGTTAAATTCTTGCCCAAGTGACCACAGAGCAGGGACTCACTCCTGCCACTGGAAATGTGGGGAGCCTCACTGTGCTGGGTTGGCCCTGGCTGGATCCCAGGTGCCAACCAAAGCCACTCTGTCACTCCCCTCCTAAGCTGGACAGGGAAGAAAAAATAAAATTAAAAGTTGTGGGCTGAGATAAGGACAAGGAGAGATCACTCATCAGTTACCATCATGGGCAAAATAGACTCACCTTGGGAATCAGAATAGGACAATGAGAAATTAAACCAAATCTTAAAACCCTTCCCCCCACTCCTCCCTTCTTCTGAGGCTCAACTTCACTCCTGATTTCTCTCCCTACTACCCCCTCCGTGGTGCAGGGAGATGGGGAATGTGGGCTGCTGTCAGTTCATTACACTTTGTCTCTGCTGCTTCTTCCTCCGCCGGGAGCCAGTTCTCCACAGACTTCTCCAACATGAGTCCTTCCCATGGCTGCAGTGCATGAACTGCCCCAGCGTGGCTCCCTTCCACAGGGTGCAATCCTCCAGGACCCAGTGACCTCGGTGTGTGCAGAGACGTTGCTCTCATATACTCCCTTCTCTCTCCTCTGGCTGCTGTTGAGAAGCAACTTTTTCCCCTTCTTAAACACATTATCCCAGAGGCACTACCAGCGNCTCCAACATGAGTCCTTCCCATGGCTGCAGTGCATGAACTGCCCCAGCGTGGCTCCCTTCCACAGGGTGCAATCCTCCAGGACCCAGTGACCTCGGTGTGTGCAGAGACGTTGCTCTCATATACTCCCTTCTCTCTCCTCTGGCTGCTGCTGAGAAGCAACTTTTTCCCCTTCTTAAACACATTATCCCAGAGGCACTACCAGCGCTGCAGATGGTAGCCAGACCTTGAAGCCAGTTGGCATTGGCTCATCTGGACAGGGGGGAAGCTTCCAGAAGCTTCTCACAGAAGCCAGTCCTGTAGTCCCCCTGCTGCCAAAATCCAGCCATGCAAACCCAACAGACTTGCACTCTCATTTACTGGGCTCCCAATTTAGACACTGACATTCAGTGCCTAAGGAGAGAGTGCAAACAACCTGGAGTGCAGGGGAAGGAAATACATCAGCTGACAACAGACACAGAGATTTTTTTTCACTGCTGGACTTGTCAGTGTATTTTGAGCCTGCTCCAACTTCAGCAAAGCCAGCTGAGTCTTTCAAATTATTTCCACCAGCTGTTTTATCCAAAGTCCCTTTTTAAAAACAATTAAGGATGAATTTTAGTATTGCTCCTATTTATAACAGTGGACATTACATGCAGGACAGCTCCTATATTCAACAGAATCAGGACAAAAAAACCCCAAAATAACAGAATAGAGACAAATGCTTTCTATCCACATTCACTTCAATGAGAACTCCAGAAGCAGGTCCTGCAAGAAGGATATTACCCTTGCTAGAGGGAGGGTCCTGCAAAGGATGTGGCATGTTAGACCTAGTTCAGACAAAGCCAACAGAAAAGCTTCAAGTAACGTGTTCAACAAATGGAACATCTTTCATCAATTACCAAGCTGCAATGTAGAATCAAAAGTATGCTAAAGACCGAGTTCTGTCTTTCCTCAAACATTTTCCTTTGTAAGAATAAAAAAATAATCAGTAATCATGAGTATGACTGTCTACTTGGATTTGAAAGCATCTTTCACTTATTAATGTAACTAAGCTTATTGCATAATATCTGCTTATTTTTGGAAAGCAGCCCTTTCTACCTGTCCCAACAGCACATTACTGGGTTGGCAAGAAGCACAAGCTTTTTAGTGAATAAAAGAATTTCTTTAGGTTGAACTCACTTGCCAAATATTTCATCTTGAAAGTCTAGGCCACCCATTACATGACTTTTTGAAGGAGAAAGTTCTCTTGACTTAAAGGAGAGTCAGCTATAGTCCCCTTGACCAGCTTTGCCATAGCTTCCATTTCATTTGGCTGTGTGTGATGCCTGCAGTTTATTTATCTCACAAATGATTACACAGAAAATTCTGGTAGACAAGACTCCTCTGCCAGATCACACACTCTCAAGAGTGCTGAGAAGACACGTCTCCTCCCACCTATGTTTGCTCAGGACAAAACCTGTTGCTCCAAACCCTGGGTTAGACACTCAGAAAATGGTCCATGATGGCTTTCATCCCATGCCCCTGATGTTTGTGCTCCATGGAGCTGAAGGATTAATCCTGAACCCTGCAGAGGATGAACACTCCAGAACACCCTGGCTGGGGTTGAGCCCTAGGAGATCTCATCCCTGCCCCACAAACAGATCTGCAACAGCTAAGGACTTCCTGCAATGTTCTGATGGCTTCTCTGCACTGCTCTGTGCTGGCTCTCAGTAACTGGATAGACTGGAGGTATAGCCTGAATAGTCAGTCCTACTGTGGCTGTCACCCAGTTTTTACATTCCTTAATTCAAGTCTCATAAAAAGCCCAACTGTTAGTCTTGGAAAGATAAATCAGCATTTCAGAATTTACTCTTGCTTCCATGCAGTGCTATCAATCACATCCAATATTTATTTTATAGTGCTCCTCTTTTCCTTACCCTCATCACTGTACAAAACACAGTGCTGGGGGAGAGAACACCAGGCTGTACCTGAATACAAGCAATTACCAGGTTTGAGAGTCCAGGGTGTTGTGTTGGATCTGTATCTGTGTCTCTGAATGGAGTTCTCAGGGGTTTATGAAGACAGCAAAGCCTTGGGATGCCTTAGCCCTCTTGTGCTCATAAAGCTGATAGAAAGGAGAAGACCAAAGGCATTAACCTTTCTGACTCTGCTTAGTCTAATTCTGTCCTAGCAAAGGATAGTGAAACACTGCACGAATACATAGCACAACAAATAAGGCACTAGTTGGCACTTTAAATGGCTCCTAATGTACCTCCACAGCAGCGCCATGCGCTGTCATCATGACAAGCCAGGCACCAGATGCCTTTATTTTTAATTGCATTGAAGAGATACTGGTCTCAGGAAAGGCTCTGCCCAAAGGCAAGACTGATCACAGCCCCTCCCCAGGCAAGTGCTGCTCTGAGATGTCATTTTCCCTTGCACTGAAAAATGCTTCTAGTTCAAAAATTCATGGCATGGGCTCAAATGTCTCCCAGAAGCTCTTTCAACCACAGCCACAAACACGGTTTCACTCTTCAAATGCTGCACTGGCAGCAAAATCAAAGCTTTGCCACTGCTCAGCCATTCCAGTTTGGAAACAAATTTTTTTAGCCAAGATTTCTCCAGTTAACCAAATTCCCACTAGCCATCAATCACAGCAGCCTGCTCAGATGAAGGTGATACCCTGAATTTGTCTACAGCAAAGCAACCCCTTGATTTTGTTGCTCTTGTGGCTTTTCCTCAAAGGTAAATTTCTCCACGTGACTCATTACACAGAACCCTTCTGTCTTCCAGCTTGCTACTGAACCATCCACGAGACAGCATTTAAATGCAAGAAGGTAAAACAACAGTATTGACTGTCCTTTGTCTGGGTTTATTTAATTCTCTAAAGCAAACAGTTTGTGTGAATTGCATTCCTGGTAATAAAATCGTCTTGCACATTTGCTTATAGAGGGTCGCCAGGGAGAGCAAATGCACCTGTAGTCAGCAATAAATGTTTGATTCTGTGTTACAGAGAAATTATTCAAAATGAGAGAGACTATTGGATCCAAGACTGCTGCCCTTTAGGACTCAGTCTGTCAAGTTGCATAGCTCTGTACATTTTATCCAAGTGGATTTCATCTCCACAGCCTTATTACTGGGTTATATCCCAGTCTTTCAGTCCAAGATGCACAAAGCTTGAAAAACATTTGACTCCCCGACTGCTTTTTCTTTGCTATAAGGGGTATTGCTTTTATATTATTACCATTTTTTATCAATATCCCATAGCATATGAAAGGAGCAAAATTTAAAATGCATGGGTGTTTTATTCCGAGAAGACAGAGAAAGACACAGATTTCAATTTAATCACACCTAAAATTGCTTCATCTCTAGCTTTAAAAATGCCATAGCTTTAGTCATCAAGAGGAAGTTATGATGCTGGCATATATTTATTTTCTTTTTTTTTTTGTACTTACTTTGGAAATTTATCAGGAATGTGGTATTTTTCTGTCTTCTTAAATTAAACAAGGAGCCATTAATACATTTTACAAATACATCCTTCTATAGATACTTTCTTGACATTTATTACTTATCTAGCCTTGCACTTGATGTACTTTAACGTATTGCTCAGCAAAGAGAAATGTAGCAAAATTCTACAGAGCTTTAAGTGCACGCAGAGATGTGAACCAACTTCCCCTTACAGTAAGATTTAATCAGCGCAGTGCCACCCCAACCCTGACCAGATGATCAGTCACCACGGGCTTTGAGCAATATCTTGGGATGTCTGAGCTTACACACAATTACAGACCACTTAATCACCAAATTTAATCAAGATAGTAATTAGGCACTGCATCCGGTTTAATGCATAAGGATGTGAGCCTTCCAGCTCCTGCTGCCAGATCGGAACTGAACACAGGAGTGGAGGTAAAGAATCAGCAAAGCCAACAAACTATATCCATAATGATCGAAGAAAAGCTAAACTCAGCTTGCCAAATTCTTAAGAAATACAGTTTTTTGTGCCAGTCAAAAACCCAAACCTGCACGATTCTTTCAACAACCTATTTCTTCAGAAGACCAACCTATTATTTTGGATTTGACCAGGCTTGAGAGATAAAGCTCAGGGTCCTGGCACAGTAGGTGTTCAATTGGTGCTTAGTAAGCACTTCCTGCTCAGATAAACCCTGCTCTGCAGAAGGGATGAGGGGGGAAAGGAAAAGCTCGATTAAGTGACTTTTTGAAGGTTGAAAAGAAGAATATAAATCCGTCAGTCATCACTGTACTACACTGCCTGTTGCACAGCTTTGTAGGTCCAAGGAAACAGTTACAAGACTCTACAGTTAATAGACTTTCTGAAGCACCTCATAATCACTAAGTTAAGCAAAGTCACTTTCCGGGATAGATTCTATTAAGAAGATTTTTCCCTATTTTCCTCCAACTTCAAAGTGCCATGTGAGTCTCCTTGTTAGGGCCTAGTGACATCCACACGTCACTGAGCTGGAGGAACAGCAGCAGCAGCAGCAATGCATCTGTAAATATTAAAAAGCCCAGAAACACAAAGGCTTGCAGGAAAGAATGGAGGGGTGTAGAAAATTGACTATACGACCCAGTAGGCCACTTCTGTTTCTAAATTCTGCAAACGCTCTGTGTTAAAAATAGGATGAGAAGTGTATTTCTTTTTTCCTTTTAAGCCAGTGGGGATATTGGCTAACATTTTAAATTCAAAAAGTGAGTAACTTCTCATAAGGGCCAGCAGGAAACCAGCTCCAGAGAGTGATGGGGAAGTGAAATCCTTTCCTTACATACGTGAGACTTTAAAAAAAATAAAGTAGAACTGAATGATGGTTACATTTTAATCTTCAGAGCTGCTGTTAGCTGCAATAAATCCCTTTTCAAAATTGGTGTCTTGAGCTGCAAATTCTTATCAAGAGTGTTATTATCAGCCATTGTGGGACTGTGAACAAGAATTCTCACTGTATTTTAATGGCTGCTGGCCATATCCATCAAAAAGGGGACTCTAACAGACATACAGTTATCATTGTTCAAATTTTAATGGCTATATGGCATTCCCATTCATTATTCAAGTGAAATTCAGACACAGTTTCAGTCAAAGCTGTCTCTTCATAAATGTTATTAGCTACAAATGCGCCTTTAATAAAATATTACACTGTGCAAAAATACAGCATTGTACTGATAATCAAAGGAAAATGAATGGGAGGAACTAAAATCCACAGCAACACAGTCTGAACTCCTTATTCAGTCAAAAATCTCTTTGATTTTAATGGTCAGTTTCTCAAAACCAGCACAGGAATGCAGGGTCAGGCCCACTGGACACGCACAGGACACAAAAAACACCTTCTCCAAACTCTTGTGGCTTCCATGCAGACTGCTGCCTGATTATTTGAGTCAGAATAGGTCTATCTGTGGTCAGTCTGACCGCAGCTCAATAACACTGTCTGCAAATCCAATACACATGGTCCTCTGGACAACTTTACATTCCTTATCCAGGTGCTTGGACCACACACCTTGGAAAACCCTCTTTAAATGAGTGTTGTATATGGTTCAGTGCCTGTAAGGCACTGCTTTTTTCATGGGTGCTCATTTTCTTTTTTATTAACTTGTGTGTTGAGGTATCTTAAGTTAGGCACTCAGAACTGAAACATCCTAAATCTAATCAGGCTGCACACGCTGGCCCCAGACTGCTTCCTACTCAAGCCAGGAAGCAGCTATTTATTTTCTCTAAATTAATACCAGCTCAGCAAGACACTTAAGCACACATCTAACTTTGTAACGACACAGTCGTTTCCCACTCGCTTAAACAGTGCAGATGCAAATGCTCTGCTGAATCAGTTTTATAAAAATCCAATAGCAGTCAGTAATAAATACTGTGACTGTGCTCTGCAGCCAAGAGGCTGGAGCACACTGCTGGGATCTGAAACACAGTGCCCTCGCTCATGCCATGGGAATGCCTCCACTCCCCTGCATCCCACTCTGTTCCCCAGGGCCCACAGCCATGCACACTCCTCCTCTCTCTGGGGATGAGAGGTATTTCTATATAGAAGGTATCTCTTTTGCAAGATAGATCTTGGGTTTCCCTGCCCTGCTCTTCTAACTGTGCATTTGAGATGAAAATACTGTCAGCAGCAAGGCTGGGTGTCTGAAGCAGGAGGGGCAGGAGCAGAGGTGGTTTATTTGCTAGAGCAGAAGGCTTTTCTCCTGCAGCAACTTGCATGAAATTGGATTTATTTCTACCAGGATGAAAGAACAAAACAACACTTCAGTGGAGTTGGGAACCTGCCCCCACTAAGTATAGACAGAGTATGCAGAAGACAAAGGCAAAACCAGTTCCTGCTAAACCCAGTCAGCTCAGACAGACTCTGCTCTGGGGAAGAGTCAGAGGCAACAACAAGAGGATGCCTGAGTGCAAACTTCTGCATCAAACCCCTTCTGGTCAGCCGCCCTCTACCCACACTGGCACCTAAACTCTGCAGAGACTTTGTCTTAAAAGAGAAAGAAAATAAAGTAGTAGTAGTAGTAGTAATGGTCCCAGAGGTACCTGGTGTGATGTCCCCACACGCTGCATCTTTACAGAGTATTTGCCCTACACCTCACAGCTGCACACAACAGGCACCCAAAAATCACTCATTTCTCCGCCTGTGCTTCCTTGGAGTTCCCACATTGTATGTGTTGTGCCCAACACACATGGACAAGATGGGCTTTTGCAGAAAAGTCAGCTACAAGCATCAGTTGTGTTGAGAGAAGACTGAAGGACATCCTCCTTTCCCACCACTGAGGGCTCTGCTCAGGCTTACACCTGAAGGATTAATAATCTGTGCCCTGAAAGAAGACAGCCAGCAGTGCTATTTGTTTCTCTGGAGTGAAGGAAGAGCTTGGGAGGTACTCTGGGTGAAAGTTAGAGTTGAAGGATCTGGAGTACAAAAAAGGCATTCTCCTTGTAGCCTGAGGCCTTCAAACAGGTGTGACTTCATGCACATGTGGAGGACCTGGCCTTGACTGATGTACAATACAAAAATGACACTTAATGGCTCAAGGAAAAAGACCAAAACAACCTCCTAACATCAGCCAATTCAACAGCTTTAGGGGAAGGACCATCAGCATCAAGGAAGATGTGCCCATGGAGAGATGCTCAAGGGCAGAGTGCAGTTTGATCAGAGTACATCTGGATTACTCCAACCATTTTTGATACATATTCATCCCAAAGAAGCACACCGGTTTTTCTATACATCAACAATGATTTTTTTTTTCCTACACTTTGGGTAACTTTCAGATATCCACTGCTTGATCCTAAGGGTTCAACTTTATACAGAAGTTGCAGTGGGAAGCCGTTATCCCTCCAGCCTGGGTGGAATCTGTCACTGTTGTTTTAAAAGGTGATCATAAAAAGACATCTCACCCAGGCTGCAAAAAACAGCATTTTAATCTTGGAACTCCTTCTGTTATACAGGGTTATTTCTGTGGAGCCAGAGGGAAGAAGCACCCTCTTCACTGCTGCTCCTCATCTAGAGTTAAAACACTTTCCAAATCATACATCTATAAGCAAGGTAATTTCTCAGTGCCTCTGCTAGATTTAAAAATGAAAATTAAAGCATTATTAGGGGGTAAGGGTCAGGCATATACCCAGCCAACTATCTGGCAATGACTCCACCTGGAACAAAGAGATTCCAAAATAAATTTTTTAATGAGAAGGATGGCGAAAAGCCAAGCAGAAGTTGCAGAGGACACCTCATTAAAGAAATTGATAAGCCCAAGTCAGGTCAATCTGTTTAAGTAACTCAATGGCTTCAGTCAGATTGGAATAGATCTGTTTAACTTGCCTTCTGAGAAGCAGCAGCACAGTGGCAGCGGAGCAGGAGACCTTGCAGGGAGCCGTAAGTGTTCTGTACAAGTTGGTAATTGTGCAGAAAGTTGCATCTGTGGTTTCCTCACTCGGAAGAGAGACATCTCACACGAAATGAGCTGAAGGAGTCCTCGGCAGCCAGAGCAGCCACACTCCACAGAGTGACAGGACTGTGGGACCTCCCCTGCTCAGCCACAGCCCAGACGGGACCCACAAAAAGAGCCAATCTAGCAAACACAAACCACAAAATTTAAGACATGAGCCAGAACCTGGCTTATTTTTATACCTTTGCAGCACTGAGAGAGCTTCAGCAGAAAAGATGAGATGATTTTCTGACGGAACAAAGAGCTCAAAATATGGTTCTCATTTTGAAACTCGAGCTCAGGGGCCCCAAAAGGGAAAATGAATTCTTGCAGTTCACAAGGACTGTGCTGTGAACCAAGCAGCACTGCCTGGTCTCTCAGTCAGGACGTCTGCCCTGCTTCTGCTCGCATGCTGACCACGGGGTTATCACTCACGTCAGGATTTCCGTGATGCTGAGGAAAGCACAGCCACCAGTGTGCCAGTGCGTCCTGGCTGGAAACCACCACAGCCAAACAGCATCTCGCTAATGAAGGCTGCTGCCAGGGCACTGCATCAGCTGTAACTAAAAAACTGCTGCTAAGCTCAGGGACCTCATTTGCAGGTATCTGGGTGACCTCACTGGCACGACTTTGGGGCTTATTTCATCACTGAGCAGAAAAATAATGTCTTTAAGTAACTGCATGGTTTGCTAATAGGTAAACAAGAGCCTTGCCTCAAAAAAAAAATTAAAATAAACCCAGCTCTGCTTTTATCGGGCAGATCTCAGCAGCAATACCATGGGAAGTTTTGTAATGCTTGGACTTAATCTGCCTTTTAGAGATGATGTATAAGGAATTATCATAATGATTAAGAGACAAACACAGCGTAAATGGAGTCCCTATCACCCAGTCTGCAAGCAAACATTAAGCTTTATAATGTATGACTGTCCACAGTAATGACTAAGTACATCTCTCAGAGGCTTTTGTTCCTTGCAGCCATATTCTGAGGGGTTTGGTGTAGCCCCAAATATTAAACACCCTTCAGCTGGCCCTCGGGAACCATGAGGTTTTGATTGTATGAATAGACCTTCTGGGCTCAGCACTGGGAATCACACCTCAACGCTTATCCTGCTAATAGGAAAGTTAGAAAAAAAAATTGAAACGTGAAGGGAGAGATTCCCATGTTGCTACCCAGCCTGAAAAGGAGGCAATTTGGTGAAACGTCATTAAGATGACCATGACAACATCATTAATCTTATCAACACAGCAATAATGGACAAGACTAAAACCTGCAGCATCAAAGTGAAACCCATTTATATGGAACTGAGCAGATTATTTTAGCCTGGAAAAAGGCATTACATCCCAATTGAAGGTTCTCCTGGTTTTCCAAAAGGGGACATGTTAGGCATATACTTCAGCAGGGATGAGGGGATCCCAGGGGTCCCAGACACTTTGTGCTGCACCAACATCCCCTGCGCTACCTGTGACAATCACAGAGCGGTTTGGGGTGGAAGGAACCTTAAAGATCACCCAGTTCCAGCCTCCCTGCTGTGAGCAGGGACACTTTCCACTAGACCAGGTTGTTCTAAGCCTCATCCAACCTGGCCTTGGACACACACCAAGGCACAAAAAGGCCCCTCTGGCAGCCCACCACACACACAAATGGTTCCCCTTCAGGAGAAGGGAGGCAAACACAGGAGCTACACAGAGATGGAGAGATGAAGATTTTAACCAGGATTTTGGGTGGATGGTTACTACAGACCATTAAGCCATTCTCCTCTGGCTGGATTTACTGTTGACTCAACAAAGAAACACGCAGGGGGCTGAGTACCTGCCACGGCTGTGCAAAGCAGTTGAGCCAAATTTATTTAAAAAAATGGAAAACCACAGTAAAATTGGAAGGACGCCATAGACACTTGTTTTCTCTTGCACATGCAAAACCAAAGCTAACTTGCCTCATTTCTAATGGGAAATCTGCAAGTGCAGAAGCCAGAAGCTTGTGAGAAATACACGCCCTCCTCGCTACCATGCATACTGGCAGTGGATGTTTAAAAATCCCATCTTCATCACACACGTCACTTCCCTAAGTTTAGCATGTTGATTCACATTCTCCTAGGAACTTGGAGTTCCTTTTCCAGGGGGTATGACTGACAAAGCAAGGAGAAGGGGAAAAAAAGCAAACCTGACAATTGCCCACGTCCCCAAGGCAGGCAGCTCCGAGCAGGTGGACACTGCAGGAATCATTTGTGTCTCAGGAGTGGTGAGGGATGGATGATCTGGATCTGCAGAGAGCTTAGGTTAGTCAAATGACTTTTGCAGGCTTTGTGCCAGAACGAAGCAGAATGAAACAGAGATAATCTGCTGAAAGAATGCACTATACAGCAGCGAACAGCCAGATGCTTCCTGTGCATGATATTTCAGGGTAGCATAAGATACAGATCAGGACAGAAGTTCAGCAAGGTCATCAGCAGCGGGTCAGAGAGGGAAAAAAGGTTAAAAAAATTGGAATACGACAAAGCAAAAGCAGAACTACAGGGCAAGTGCTTTGTGCTGGGAAGTTGTGACTCCCTGAGGAGTGGCACTGAGAAAGGGCAGTCAGAGCACTGAGACCCACCCTGGAGCAAAGCTGCGCATGGGCAGACGGGAACCTGGGGGTTTCTGCAAAGTCAGATTTTCATAAATGGTTCAGCAGAAACCTTGCAAATAAGGAAAGTATCACTGCAAAGCAGACTTAGCATTCCCCAACCTGAGATGCAACTTTTGATTTAAAAACGTCTAGAGTTAAAAATAAAGAAAAAAATACATAAATAGATCAAAAAAATCAACCCACTAAAATGGCATACAGGAGAGGTTTCGTTGCTTGTTTGATTTTCTGGAAGCATCTGAAAGTCTAAGGATCATCCATAAAAGTCATGTTAGACCTCAAAAGAACTGCCCACAACTTAGTTTTGTTTATTTTTAACAGTTCCTCAAGTATCCAAAATTAGGTAATTAAGAAAATAGTGCCTCTAGCAGACATTTGGGCTTTCTGTGGTCAGATTTTCCAGCTATATCATGTGCTATTTAGCAACATCTTTCCTTGTCTTCAAGTATTTTGGTGTCTCAGGGGATTTTAGATCACATCATAACTAAGGTTATAACTGCTCAGCTAGTCACAAACAATCAGAATATTATCAGCTGAGCACACAGAGAGACAGAGAGCAGAGTGTTGAGAGCCAGAGGTGTGATGCAGAATTACAATACAAAATCTTCTGAAAATGGATCATGTTTTTATGTCCCTCAGCCGCATTTACAAAGCAGTGATCTTTTTACTTCTCTATGAGTGGCCAACATTTTTGGCTTTATTCTTTTACATATTCAGCTGCTAACAGACAACAGAAATGATGTTTCTCTCTTAAACAATTTTCACTTCTGCATCCCCTCATCCTTTCTTGAGAAAAGCCAACAAAAGCACATTTTTGCAATGACAGTAAACATGAGTAAGAGCAATGGGCTATCAAATTAAAGACAAATGCGTTAAAATATCAACACTGACTTGCATGCACAGCAGAGCTATCCTGCTGAAAAAAGAGCTAATGAATCCTCTGCTACAAATCATCAGAAAAGTGCATCTGAGCAGTATGAATGAAGGGAAATTGCCACCGAAATTGCAACTATTCAGATGGTTGTACAGGAGAAATTCCATCCTCAGGTTATCGCAAACAGTCGGTGCTCCAAAAGACCACCAGAAAGTTATGAAAGGCTCTTTACGGTAGGAAAAGCCCATGGAGGCAGCAATACAGCCCTAAGCATGAGAGAGAGCATCGGGTGTATCAGAAACCCTGCTCTCCTGGTTTACTCAAAACTATAGCGCAGTGCAAAGTTTCAGGGTCAACTAGACTTTGACAAAGCATCCCCGCTCCACTGGAACGTGGATGTTGCTATTCTTTGAGAAAAAAACCCCTAACATTTGCCCTGTGCAGCGGGCTCACAGCATCCTCTCAATCAGGGGACAAGGCAAAGTATTAAATACTTGAGGAAGCTGTTTTGTCATGTGGAAAACACTTTGCAAAAGGGTTCACTCACTGCACGGGTGGGCACTTGGGATCGCGTCAGTCTGGACCTCCCACCCATGACAATGAACAGGGGGTGTAGGCAGCCAACCAGTTTTCAGCTGAGCTATGGATCTTAGCACGATTGATTATTTGGGTTTTGACTCTGTTTTATGTATTAAGGTTTTATGGAAGAGAGTCTGGGTCCTGGGTTCTGCAGGACACAGTCAGTCAGGCCAGTGATCTTTTTTCCTTCCTACAGAAAGAGGAGCAGACCCTCTTCATTTTGGACCATGAGGAAGCTTCTCCATCTCTTCCACCTTCATCTAAAAGGGACAACACCCATGTGCCAGATATTTTTATAAAGATAACATACATACACATATACATACATACACATATACATACATACACATATATATATATATGTATATATATGTTTTTTGTTGGTTTTGGGTTTTTTTAATGACATAAAAGAAGCAAGGCAGCACAGCTCTCACTGACTTTCATTAAGGTGCAGACAACTCAGTGCTGTTTGGCCTCTGAAAATCCCCCATCAGGTTACCTGATGCACACTACCTTGGTGCTTCAGTTCTCCACCGAAGAAGGTAACCACAGACCCAGCATTAGCTCCCTTGGTTAGACACCCCAGGCTCTGCCCTCTGGCACTTGTGTCCCCAGATAAGAGGTTAATAGGATATCACTCCCAGCTGTGCTTGGGCAGGACCCATCCAATCTCACGTCACACCTCAATGCCTGAGCAAGTCATCAAGTCTTCTTTAACTGTCAGCAGGAGGAAATCCCACCTCCAGAGACTATTTTTTCAATGCCTCCTCTAAACACGACAAATCACACATAAAGTACCCATTTCTCACTATGACCCATGAAAGGAGGACAGATTACCAGCTCTGACAGCAGCTCATGGTTTGCAGCTGCTTGCATTCTGTCACACTCACCCCACAATGATCTCCTGCACTCTAAGGAAGTACAAGCACAGGAAAACTTGTTCCAGAAGGAACACGAACTGCTTTCACCTTGTACCATGCCTGTCCTCCATGCACTCACTGCCTTTCATTTCATAAGGAGAGCAGTTTTCTCCTGATTGAGAGAAACTGGAGTATTCTTAAAAGAAAATGAAGATCCAATTCCTTCAGAGACTCCTTTCTGCAAGGTTGTTCTTACTTTAAGGGGTTGCAGCAGGGTATTATCCCCAGTATTGAGTCTGCCAGTGGTTCTGTCAGCCAGCAGCAAGGAGAGGGGGCAGATGGAGTGGGAGTCTTGTCCATGAGAGTCACACAGGTACTAGCCCTGGCAAGAGATGGAGAAACCAAGCCCCACCCCCAATGCTGAAAGGCAGGGCTTGTTGCCAAACATGAGCGTGGTTTTCCTTCATAGCTTAGCCATCTTATACCTAACCATAGCTTAGCTTAGTGTTTTTGCTCTCCACTGTGCTTCTTAAGGAAAAAAGTCCCAGAAGCCAGGTGTTTTTCCTAGCTGTTTGTTTTCTTGGCTCCTCTGACCACTGGCTTCTACTGACAGCTTTCTCTTGTCCCTTTCTGTCCTCACTGCCGACCCAGGACACCCAGGAGGACAGTGCTCTTAGCCGCCTTGCCTGAAAAGCCACAGAAGTGAAGAATAAAGACATGTCTGGGGACAAAACGTACTGGAGCTGCAATGTTCAGGAAGCCCTGAAAACCTAAAACCACCTTCCCTGGCACAGGCACAATCACCACACTTCAACCCCCCTTTTCAGAACAGACCAAGAGGAGACAAAGATAAAACAGTGACAGGCTTCGTCATGCCAGAGAAGGAAGGGGGAGTTCTGTGGTGGCTCCCCCTCCTCTCCATCAGTGCATATCCTGTGCAGTAGGAGAATAACATCTCTGAGTGGTCACCAGAGTCACTGCAGTCCATACAGCACCTCAGGTTATGGAGCTGCCTGGGCAGCAGAAATTCCTCCTGCCGACAAGGTTTTCTGGTTAGAAGGCTGACACCTTTGCAGCCACTTTGGGCCTGGCAGCTCTCCAAACTCCCGTCCCATGGGGCACTGCTGTGCCTCTGGGCTGATTCACTCCTGCACCAATGCACCCTTCTGTGCTCAAGGGTCATTGTGGCTGGATCTCACCTCTGCTTTCATGGCAGGCAGGCAGCAGCATCCAACTTGGATACCCTCTCCAACAATGTCCCACATCTTTGCCACGCTGATGGCAAATCCTGCTGAGGGACATCTACTCTTAACACCCTGCCAGTCACATACTGTCATTTGTAGCCATGTCTGCTACCTATCAAAAGCTATCAATCACAGAATGGCTTGGGGTGGAAGGGACCTTAGAGATCTTCTGGTTCCAACCCCCTGCCATGGGCAGGGACACCTTCCACTAGACCAGGTTACTGAGAGCCCCATCCAACCTGGCCTTGAACTCTTCCAGGGATGGGGCAGCCACAGCTTCTCTGGGCAGCCTGTTCCAGTGTCTCACCACCCTCACAGTAAATGAGCCACTCATTCTTCTCATCCAGTATATTAAAGGCTACAAGGTTGTAGCTTGCAGAACCTAAACCATTTAGTTAAAATTCCATCTAAAACTGCCTGTTTTTCTTTCCTGTACATTAGAAGGCAGGACAAGTGCTCCATTTTTCTTGTTGCAGACTGGGACCTCACAATATAGACCTTGCTGATTTTTATTATTCCCACATGCAGCAAAGCTCCCCTTCCCATTGTTACCCTCTGACACATGTCACTGCAGGGGTAAAAAGGAAGGAGAAGAAGGTAATGACACAAAACACAAGGGTTTAACCTGAAGTTTATTCCTCTTTGGCTGTCTGAGGCTGCTTGAAGCACGAATCCCGTTCTGCTGTTTAAAATAGGAATTACTCAAATGTCTCACCTCTTGCTGAGAGAGAGACCACTGGCTTGGTCATCACGTGCCAGTGCTCAGGGCACACCACTTGTCCCGCTTACAGGAAGAACCTGATTCCTGCAATTTATTCCTGGCTCTGCTGTGGATTGCATGGCTTTGGGGAAATTGCAATAAAAACTGGAAAACTTGACAATTTTAAACTGATGCTTACATTCTCAACAGCCTCTTCCTGTACAGATTGTTTAAGCTCCAATACTGAAACTGAGATTTCAAACTTGCGCTTACATTGTAAGTCTCATTCACATAGTCATTGGCAGCATTAAACTGGAGGAGAATCTGCTATGAAACTTAGTTATCTGGTACCATGAAAAATGCTGGCATGGCTGTTTGATGCTGTGATAGAGGCTGGTGCTCCAAACCAGGAGAGAGCAGAGCTTTTCAAGTTCTGCTCATTATTGCTTTGCAGTAACACAGGAAACAGTAAGGGCTTTAATCTCTAAATAATTTTTCATTCAGGGATTTGGGAACAATCTAGAGGATATAGAAGTTGTTTTGTTTTCTCCATTAAATGATTCATTTAAAGTACTGCTCATCTAATAGCAAGCTTGGGGAGGGAAAAAAAGGAAATAAGTGATGTGTTTTTATGCAAAACCAAAACTCTGACACCTCTTTGCTCTTGTTGTGCTACAACAAACAGCTTGCTTGAGTTGCAGAAGACTTGGCTTTGCATAAGAATGTTTCACAGAACAAGTGGGAAAAATGATTCTAAAACACAAGGGAAAAATTAAGAGGGAAAACACGAGATAAGCTGGCCAGATGAGCAGTTAAAGACTCTGACACCTTGATCTCGAACATCAAATAGAATGCATCTACTTACATGCAGCCTGTGCCCTCCTCCTAAAAATACACTGCCTCCTCCATGCACAGGTATTTGATTTCAGATCAAAGCATTCTCCCAGTTTTTTGGTGGGGTTTTTTTTTGGTTTTTTTTTTTTTTTTTTTTTTTTTTTTTTTTTTTTTTTTTTTTTTTTTTGCCCC
>VZRQ01009102.1:536163-553600 GCA_013397975.1 Machaerirhynchus nigripectus | reverse complement strand
TTTTCTGGTTGGTTTTTTTTTTTTTTTTTTTTTTTTTTGTTTTTTGTTTTTTGTTTTTTGTTTTTTTTCTTTCAGCCACTTCCCGTCACTTCCTCCAGTAACCCTCATTGCTCCAAACACCCCTCGATACACTGGATACAGGGCAGCACTTTGGATACAAGTTTCAGGGCTGTACATCACCATGACTGATCCCACTTCAGCAAAAAGACTGTAACGAAAATTTCAGGAAGAGGGAGGATTAATTTTGGTGTGATACCACAAATCAGTCTTCATTGTAGGGTAATTAAGTCCAGTAGCTACAAGCCTGGCAACAAAAACAGGGCTGCTGCAGGCACCCTGCAGCAATGCAAGCTACAAACTTTGTAACTAACACAGATTTATGGTGGAACTCTTCTGCCCAAGTAATCCCCACTAGCGAGAGTATTACTGCAGCTGGCTGCCCAGAGCAGTGGTGGATGCTCCATGCCTGGAAACATTCAAGGTCAGCACAGACAGGGCTCTGAGCAACCTGATCTAGTGGAAGATGTCCCTGCACATTGCAGGGGGGTGGGACTAGATGACTTCCAAAGGTCCTTTCCAACACAAATCATTCTGTGCTTGCATGATTCTTCTTCCCTGCCAGCCTATCCACAAGGTCAGAGGCAGAGTGTGATGCTTGTAGGTCAGAGGAGCAGCAAATACAAGAAACACCTAGTGAAGTCACACTGCCCATCCAGGCAAAATGCAGTGAAATCCTGGCCACGACAAATTTGGTAAGTGCTGCAGGCAGAGGAAGGAACTCAGCAGCCTGATTTGCTGTGGCTGGTTATTTTAAGCATAGTGGAAAATGCATTGATGACCCTGGTTTAATAATTAAGAGCATCAAACTAAAACTTCAGGCCAAATTGTGTTCTCATTTTAGTTCATTTAGATCTGTGAAAATGAATTGAATTACTCAAGATCTTCATCAAGTAATAAACCTGGTCATTTTGGCACTGCAGTCTGTGGGTACTCATTACAGAAGCTAAACCACAGCCCTGCTCCAGATGGCTTGTCTCTACAACATAGCATACATCCAAGGCACTCCAAAAACTAATCACCTACTGATCATATCCCTTCAATTAAAAATTACTCAATATTTCCAAGTGCTGGCATCCATTTTAGAAATAACAGAAAATTACAAAGTGCTTGGCCAGTAATATGCAGCTTTTCCTACATTGCAGAAATGTCAGCTGAGCAACATTAACCAGTTCAGCAAGGCAGGAGATTTTATATCTGGTATGTGGTGTATTCAAAAGTTTCTCAACCTTTACATCTGCTGTGCCAACAGACTTTGTGGGACCAGCTCAGAGCAGAGACAAATAGGGAAAAATGTCTCTTACCCTATAGTGGGGATACAGATGGAGAGAATTTTTAGAGGGTTTTGATTCAATCAAATGGCACAAGCTCCAAAGAGAGGTCCAGTATCACTGTTTGTCAATGAAGAGGACCCAGGTTGATGCAGAGGCCAGATCGAAGGAGGGAAGAGCTTCGCTGAGGAGTGTGGGATTAACCAGGAGACCTCATTCGCCCCATAAATCCCACATCTGCTTACATGGCACATACTAGGTGAATATAAAAAAGTAGAGAGATGTGCACATGAGACGATGATGATTATTATTTTGTGAAAAACAGAAAAATGCAGAAATCTCACTACAGAGTTTTCTGGGTTACTCATACAAACTATAGACAAAAAGCCAACTGGGATTTTCTTCCAATGCAAACTCCTCAGAGCTCTCCAGCTGTATCAGAGTGAATCAATAAAGTCTCATCTCCAGGAATACAGCCATTAGCTCCTCCAGTCTCTGCTGACAGATGGGCAGGGCTTACATCAGCCATGGCTAACAACTTGAAGTGACTAGCAATAAAACTAAATACACCTCTGAGGAGGTAGCAGACTTTCTTACTCACTGTAAGGAAAATTAAGGGTATTTTCCAGACAAATGACCGTGCATGTCAAATTTGGTTCACTATATTTAATGTCATAACCATGCCTTCACATTGGAAAGGAAAAAGTGGCTCAGCTCCACAGCAGGAGCAGATGTGTGCATGGGATAACTGAACCAGTGTGAGCAAGATCTTCCTATACTGAGCCTTTCTGACAAGTGTCCCAGAGTTCAGTGCTTTTTCATTGTGCTGGGTGAATTATGGGATGTAGGTATCCTACAGTCCATAAAGACAGGACCCTCCACAGTCCTAATTACTAATTACTGTAGTTTAAAGCTTGGAGCCTCTCAAATTGGCATGGCAAAGAGACAGTTATTGGGAAATCAGAGATGATAACAATTCAAGCACAAAATTCTAAAAAGGAATAGGTGGGCCATTGCATGAGGCCACCCATCTGGTTCCCACTGTATGGCTGCATTTAGTATGTTCAAACACTGTGCAAATGTGCCCAAAACTGTGTTTAGTATGTTCAAACACTGTGCAAATGTACCCCAAAACTGTGCTTTGCAGCAATGACAAACATGATGTGCTCACTTGGGAATATGCACAGGTGTACAATAACACACCAGTTTCCTTTAGAGCAGCCCCGTGAAAAGGTATTTTCAACTTTCTTTTAAATCCCCATATAAACACAGCCTTAGAAATGAGCATGTAGACAACCAAAACATGAACAAAAAGAATATTAATTTGGGGCTGTAAAGGAGTTGGCATGATGACTTAGAGGCAACCTCTGCTTTCCCACCCTGAAACTGTACATTTGCTTTTGGTACCTGTCTCAGTGAACACTAACTGAACCTGTGCTAATAAAAATCCATTTTCTTCTCAGCAGCTAAGTATGCCATAGCCTTTATTCCAGAAACCCCAGTATTTTCAGCTAGCAGCTTCACACTGTTCTAGGTTGCAGACCTCTCCTTACAGATGCCACTCATGACCAGAGACTCAATGTACTAACTTATTTTTGCTTCACTGCTAGCAACCAGAGTCACTGCAGGTCATTAAAGAGATTTGTCTGGCTGAACAGCTTCCAGAATTGCAATGAAGTAGTTATTTAATATCCTCAGATGAAAGGTGCTATGCAAATATAGAGCACTGTGTTGTACCAAAGAGGGTCCTCTGATTACCTCCTATTAGTCCAATAGAGGTAAATGGGTTCTAGCCCCAGGTTTTGCAGTACTATTTCCCTGCTAAACAAGCTGTAGTCGACTTAGCTTGACAAATTTAAGCAGTTAACCCAGAGGAACTCAGGTCTCCTTTTCATATTTGCAGGTCAGCTGCCTTGAGACAATGTCTGAAGTACAAACAGGCTTTCAGGGCCAGATTCTGATTTCATTCAGCACGGTGTAAATCAGGAATAATCCCTTCAGAGATTAGTAGGAGTGAGATCAGATTCAGGCTCTTGGAATTAAAAAGTACAAACCATGTGCTTGTGGGCTTATTCTAATTCTGCTAAGTACAAAGCAATTCTCCTTCATGTCCTTCTCCCATTCTGCCTAGAGCACTCTGAGCTGAAAGGCAAGGAAACTGCTGCTCTGAACACCCAACAGAAGACATTTGGCATTGCAAAATACTGTTGCCTGCAAAGTTTTTAAATAAGCCTTGTGCTTTAAAAAGAAAAAACCCAACCCAAAAAACCCTCCACAAACCACCACCAAAAAAAAGAGAAAAAAGGCCACGAGAGCAAATACACGTTTAAAGATCCCCCTTACCCCCAAACTTGGAAATGAACTACAGTAACCATTTTTTACAAGAAATCAACACATTTAATGACTCCATTTTACAGCATCTGGTTCAGGGCTCACATCAAAGGAAAAAACAAGCAGAGCCTTTGCCAGATGTCTGCAACATCCTTAGGAAGCAGCTCAGTGGAAATTCCATCATTGTTACAAATTAATGCAATGTCACCTGAAAGTTCCTTGTGTCCCTTCCCTGCCACTGTGCCCTTTGATAGGTCAAGCAATGGAAATATAACCATGCCAGTCAGCACCTGGTTTATTTTTAGGTAAGCCCAGAAACCAAGTCACCACCTTAATGAAAGGTGCATCTCTGTTCAACTAAACCAAAAGGATAAAACTTTTGCCATTCAGAATACCTGTAGTGCATCCCTGCTAACACACTGGTTTGAATGTGCACCTAGAGAATCCTGCCGAAAGAGGCCAAGTGACAAATCCCCATCCAATTTAGATCAAGATACAAATCCCACAAGTGATGGGGAACGATGAAGTTACCCACTGAGGAGGATAGCATGAGCAATCATAAACACTATTCCATTTGGTGTCGAGTGGTGTCTGATTTGGGCCAGGACGGGGCTGTGTTTCGGGTGGTTTTCACACTGCCATGGTGGAAAGGAGACTGGGAGTCCATGGGAAGCTGGGAGGAGACACACCCAGGACAGCTGACCCCAACTGACCAGAGGGATATTCCAGACCATGTGACATCATGCTCAGTATATAAAGTGAGGGGAAGAAGGAGGAAGGGGGGACATTTGGGATGACGGCATTTGTCTTCTCAAGCCACGGTTACGTGTGATGGAGCCCTGCTCTGCTGGAGATGGCTGAACACCTGCCTGCTCACGGGAAGCAGGAAATTATTTCCTTGTTTTGTTTGTGTGCATGGCTTTTGCTTTCCCTATTAAACTGTCTTTATCTCCACCCATGAGTTTTCCAGCTTTTACCCTTCTGATTCTCCCCCGATCCAGCTGGTGGGGGAGCAAGCGAGAGGTGCTTGGTTGCTGGTTTGGGTTAAACCACAGCAAGTGTTTTAGTCTCTCTGCCACGATGTTTACATCACTTATGCCTCCTAAAATAGCAGACTGGGCAGGCCAAAGGACACCTTTAATGCAACATGCCAGCACTGTGGCTTTGTTCTGCAACTCCTGAAAAAAATCCAAACCAATTTCAACTCTCCCAACACCCAAGACACTCTTTGCATGCCTGCTGCATGTCTTAAAGATCACTCATCGGGTTTGAAATCTTTCACCAAGTACTGTCGACAAGGATCCCTTGTCCTGTGACCTTTGAGGAAGGACATCTTGTCAACCATCTCACATCCCAACAATTTTGAACAGGAAGTTGAAATTCAATAGGAGCTATAAGTGGACTGGCAAAGGCTGTCACACCTATGAAAGAATTTCCTTGGGGAAGGGAAGACTAAGAAAGAATTTTTTTTTTTATTCACGTTCAGCTAGACTCTTAGACAGTGATGACTGATGGCTCTAAGGAAAGGGCTCTGCTATACAGATGGAAGAGTCCTGCTGGCTTTGGGTAAGGGAACTGCCATTGACAAGCCTGTTCATACAAATGCCATGTGTTTAACAGATTATGGGAAGCCACAAGCTTTGTAAACCTCAGTAAGCAGATGTCAGCTTCAGCAATCAATTCAAATACATGTGGTGAGCAACATTCCCATGCTCACTCAGAGGGAAGCATGCTGCCCTGCTGACTTCTGAAATATTTTGGTCTTGCCTTCAATAGTCTCCAGGTAATGAGCAGATCAAGCCCTAATGAGCTCACTAGATACGACAAGTCTGTACTCAAGGTTACTGTGCATGACCCTATTCCCTCCTGGAGAAAGGACAAACTGTTATGCAGCATTCGTTTCTGACAGAAGAGAGTATCCTAAACAAAACACAGGACTTGATCTGAGATGCAGAACACCCCAATTTCCTTGGAAGTCGATATTGTTGGTGCCAGGGAAAACAATGCCACCACTTACCTGCCCAGGCACAGCCATCAGCTCACAAGAGAGCACGGCAGGTGGAGAGGGAGATCTGAAAGACTCTTTCTGACAGCAATAAAAGCAAGAGGTTTTTAATATTGAGAAAAGTGTTAGTGCCCTAATAACAGAATTTCCAGCTCCAAGAGCTACAGTTGTCAAATGAAGCCTGATCAGATACAAAAGTAACAAAGGCAAATTTGGATGGGTTCCCTTGGGAGACCTGAGAGACTGTAAAAGAGATACTCTTCAAAACAAGCGAATCTCTCCCGGTTTTGCCCTTAACTTAACCCTTGGGCACCGGTGGCAGTGTGGCACATCTCACTGTTTAAGTGAGGAGGGTGCCAGCAGCGCAGCAGGTGGCACCAGTCCCAACGGCACCAAGTTTCACCCCGCGGAAGAGCTGCCTCGTAAAGCCAGCTGGTCTCTTCCCAGAGTGGGAAGGGTTACATGCCACCCTGCTAATCCCACCCTCAGGGTGTGCCCCTCTGCCAAGCAAGCCTGGAACTGCCAGAGGAAGTGCATCAAGTTGCCTTGGGGTCTTGTTCCAGCTCTTTTGTTCCATGAGAAGCTCCTCACTGAAGATTGCACCCTGGTATCTTCCGCATATCAGAGTCACTAAATTCCCAAGCAAGGCAGTAAAGGTGTAAAAATTGTACTGGCAGACAACAGCCAGACTTATTATTTTACAAATTCAGAGACATGCCAAAAGTGTGGTTATCAGCTCTAAGAGCAGCCTCGGGGGAGAGTTACACCTTGATGAAAAGCCATTTTCCAAAATGGAGATGTGCCTGGTGGGTTTATTTCATAAAATACAGAGAACCTCTAAGTTTCTGTGAGGTAAGATAAATCAGGGAAAAGACATTTTGAGCAACGCTTCTTTAAAAATTCACACACACACAAAAGAAGAAAAGTTGGGTGTGTGAGTCTCTGACAGCTTGCCTGAGGAGGATCTAAGGACTGCTTTCTGCTGCACTAAGATGTAACTTTTGGTCCGGCTTGTTTCCACAAGACAACTGTCCTTCTTCCAAAGCAATAACTTGAAAATAAAGCAAATTTCTTAGGATTGTTTCTCAATTAGTGTGATGACAGTCACCACAGACAGAACTTGGGTATTTTAAGCCAAAGGGACAAAGGGCTACTGTCCCTGGAGTGTGGGAAGCTTTTCTTCAAGGAACAGCAGAGACAATGGCCACACTGAGAACTTCTGCCTTATTTTGGTAGAATTTTAGCTTTATATAGCTGGTGAAGGGGCTGGACTACAAGTCTTATGAGGAACAGCTGAGGGAGATTTAACCTGGGGGCATTTAATCTGGAGGAAAGGAGGCTGAGGGGAGACCTTCTCTCTCTCTGCCTGAAAGGAGGTTGTAGCCAGGTGGAGGTTGGTCTCTTCTCCCAAGTAAGAACTGATAAGATGAGAGGAAATGGCCTCAGGTTGCATCAGGGGGAGTTTAGATTGAATATTAGGAATTATTTTTCATTAAATGGTTGTAATGCATTGGAACTGGCTGCCCAGGGGAGCAGTGGAGTCACCATCCCTGTAATTGCTAAAAAAAATGTGTGGATGTGGCACATGAGGACATGGTTTAATGGTGAACAAGGTGGTAGGTTGATGGTTGGACTTGATGATTTTAGAGATCTTTTCCAACTTTAACAATTCTGTGATAGAATTCTTCATCCAGACCTTTTACAGGCAAAGGAAAAGTGTGTGTCCTCCTTCTAAGACAGCAGAAGCAAAGCTCAGCAAACGAGCCCCTCTCCTACAGCAGCAGCAGGTCAGGTGGCAACAGGAAGAAACAAGCAGCCTCTTCCAGTGCTCTGTGAAACAGAGACATCTGCCTCCAAAGGAGCTGGATTGGTAATTCTAACGTACTGATTCTTTTCCATACAGACCTCCATCTTTTTCCTCTAGTAAAAACACTCCAAAATGAATTTCAATTACATAGCAACATCCTCTGCCAATACTTAACTCAGTATCGACAGGAGACTTTTGCCTTGAGAAGCAGCTTATCCTAAACTCCTTTGTTTCATTGCTACTAGCAAAATATTTTAGCCACTTCTGCAATTACTGTATCACCTTTTATTTTTCAATAACCTTGTATTTTTCAACAACCTTGTATTTTTCAACAACCATTATCCATCTCCTGCTCCTTTGCTCTTTGGCCTCACACCAGTTATGTAGTTGCTTGAGGTAATTTCTGCTTGAAGCATTGGACATTTTACACAGCTGAGTTACAGAGCTTTTGGAGAAACACAAATCAGGGTCTTAACTGAGCATTAACACCCAACTTTTGTCAGTGTAATTAACTTTTGTCAGTGTAATTAACTGTCCGAATTGTGAACGATATGTCAAATTGTTCCTGAAAAATCTGGCCTTCTACAGTGGGCTTGCAAGGGTCTTAGAATACTACTGGATGAGGGAAGAGCCCTTGGCATCATCTACCGGAGCTTGCTCACAGCATTTGACACACTGTCCCACACAACATCCTTGTCTTTGAACCAGAGAGACGTGGATTTAACAGCAGGATGCAGGACAGCTGTGCTCTAGCATCCCCATAGTTTTATCACAAAGCAGTGAAGCTGCTTCTATTTCACACATCCTGCCACCACAATACAGGCTTTTTCTCTAAAATGCCAGGTCTGAAGCAGTTTTTACTTTTGCATATCTATTTTTGCATGCTTTTTAACAGAAAATCTGCTGTGACAGCCACAGTGAGTCAATGACACTTTATGTTCCTTTGAAAGGTTTTAGGATCCAGGCAAGCAAAAGCAGTGCATGAACAGCCACATGGCTAAAGCACCAAACTGCACAATCCTCATAGCACTATGGTGATAACCTCATTGTAGTAAACAAAACAGAAATATAGATGATTTATATTGCATCATCTGCGCTTTTGCACACCTCTGATGACTGCACCACTCAACAGAGTGGCAGAGAGTGAATCCCTTCTCTAAAGCTCTTTTCTCCACGTGGTAGATTTCCTTTTACTTTCGTAGTTCAAAAATCAAGCTGTTGGTCAGAAGGGCAACATTTACATCTTTACTGGAGTCTCCAACCACTTTACAGGCTGAACTAAACCTCCAGGAAACTGAAATCCTGTCCTTCACAGCCAGAAAGTCTGGAGCAGAGAGCTGAGAAGGGGCAGGCCTTGGCTCTCCAAGCTCACTCCAAGTTCTCAGCCACAAGTGTGTCCTCCCAACACCACACACTTGTCCTCAGATGTAAAGCTGAAGTGTCCCTGGCTCTCCTGCTGTCTTGGTTCACTCTGATCCTGGCACTCACATAACAAAGCATGGGAGAGGAAGGGAGTTGGTGGGAGCTGCAGGAAGAGCCTGTCCTCTTCAAGCAAGGAGAATTTGAGGAAAAAGGACTGATGAGAGGAAGAACATGCAAAAGAGGGACTGTGCTGGTTTTGGCTGGGATAGTTAATTTTCTTCACAGTAGCTGGAATGAGGCTGTGTTTTAGATTTGTGCAGGGAAGTGTTGATAACAGAGGGATGTTTTCATTATTGCTGAGCAGAGCTCACACAGAGCCAAGGCCTTTTCTGCTCTTCAACCCACCCCACCAGCGGGGAGGCTGGGGGTGCACAAGGAACTGAAAGAGCACACAGCCAGGACAGCTGACCCCAAGTGACCCAAGGTCATATCACACAGCACCATGATCAGCATTCAAAGATGAGAGCAGAAGAAGAAAGGGAAGCACGTTCAGAGTGATGGCATTTATCTTCCCAAGTTATCATTATGTGTGATGGAGCCCTGCTTTCCTGGGAATGGCTGAACACCTGCCTGTCCATGGGAAGTGATGAATTAATTCCTTAGTTTGCTTTGCTGGCATGTGCAGCTTATGCTTAAATATTAAATTTGTCTCAACCCATGAGGTTTTTTTACTTTTACCCTTCCAGTTCTCTCCCACTGAAGGGAATGTGAGAGAGTGGCTGTGTGGGGCTTAGCTGCTGTCTGGGGGGTTTAAACCACAACAGGGAAAAAACCTGAAGAGCAGGACTGAAGGACATTTCACTGTCTACTCAGGAAGGAGAGAAATGGAGATGAAACTAGAAAAAACTCTCCCGAAGCTCTGAAGAAGTTCTCAGTATCTCACACACACTTTGTATTTCCACAGGCACCTCATATCACCACACTGCAGACATCAGAAAAACCTTGGTGGAGCCAATGTCTTTTGCCTATAGAAGAGATCTTGAAGCAAAGCCATATCCCCTGACCCCACAGCTGTGTCCCCTGCTCAGATTTTCTCCATGAATCCACTGCAGAGTCCCCACTTACACCAGTAAACCACACCATAGCCATTTCTGGCAGCCCAAGAGAAAGGAGCTGCCCTTTACCAAATTTATAAAGCATCCCCACACTACCATCCCAAATTGTTTTCCTCCTCTTAGCACCAGAAAAGACAACTTTGGTTTCCATATATTGTAAGAGCCAGTTTACATTTCAATATTGCCTTCCTAAGCAAGGGAAGTTTTTGCAAGGGTCTGTTTAACTCCTAACCTTTTACAAAGGGTAATGCAGTTTTCCCCCGCATTTCTGTGTTGCCATTATGGCACAATCTCCAGAGCACGAGGGATAACTTCACCATAACATCACAACAGCAACACAATACAAGAAAGATAGAAAAATATTACAAAGTGTCCAAAGGAGAGCTATGAAGATGGTGAAGGGCCTTGAGGGGAAGGTGTGTGAGGAGCAGCCGAGGTCACTCTGTTCAGCCTGGAGGAGACTGAGGGGAGACCACAGTGTAGTTACAGCTTCCTCGTGAGGCGAAGAGGAGGAGCAGGCACTGATCTCTTCTCTGTGGTGATCAGTGACAGGACCTGAGGTAATGGCCTGAAGCTGTGTGAGGGGAGGTTGAGGTTAGATATCAGGAAAAGGTTCTTCACCCAGAGGGTGGTTGGGCACTGGAACAGGCTCCCCATGGAAGTGGTCACAGCACTACACCTGACAGAGCTCAAGAAGCACTTGGACAATTCTCTCAGGCACAGGGTGGGATTCTTGGGATGTCCTGCACAGGGCCAGTTTAATGATCCTTGTGCATCCCTTCCAGCAAAGGATATTCTTGATTCCATGATAACTTGCACAGTTCCAACGGCTGTGGCATTCTCAGCTGCTGTACATGCCTCCATGTCCTCCCTGCAAATTTCGTATCTACCTGCTTTGTGATCTCACCAGTGCCACTGCTTGATCCCCTGGAAATATTAGGTAGCCCTCGGTATTAGAGTGTGAAGTTTGAAGCTGAACATTTGTTAATGGGATAGAGGGCAATTTTCACTTCTCAGGTTGAATTTTTAGACTAGAATCAAGCCAGCTGTTTGAGAAGAGCAGCAGGTCTGTTTGTAACAGGTAGAGTGAAGCCACAGGAGTGAAGCCACTGATCATAAAGTCATTGCTTCTCAATAAAGGCAGATTTTAACTGAAGGGGAAAAGCAAAGGATATGGGAGCTGAAAAGAAAAGAGATCAAGAAGGAAGAGTTCTAATTCTTCTAATAAACACTGGACTGATGAGCACAAGAGATCCTTTTTTTACTTGAAATATATAGAATTGTCCCTGAAAAGAAAAACAGGGTAAACCTTCCAAAGAATAATAACTTCACCTCAAAAATAGTTGCAAAGGGAAAAAAACCAAAACCCCAAATTCAGGTATAATATCAGTATTGCCATTGGGTGAGCAACTGTGACAATGCAGGTCACATCAAATTCAGAGGAATCATTCTGACATCTCTGAAGGCAAACTTGGTTCTTTCAAAATGAGTAGTTTTGACTATCTTAGAGTTTGAAATGGACCTGGAATAAAGTAAACCTAAATGCAACAATGCCTCACTTTATCAAAACCATACTTATTTTTACCTGCCTTTGCTCAACTAAAGATTGCTTCGATTCAATGTAAATAAGTATTTTTCTCAGCGTTGTCACCAAAAGAATCTAAGATCATCTGCACAAACTGATTTAAGTCAAGCTCTGTAAGAGAAAGCATTAGATGCATGGAGCAATAGCATTTACAGCTGAAGTCTTGCACTAATGCAGGCTGCAAGTTCTGTAAAAGGCACCCCCACACCCCATCAGGCTAAAGGAATTTAAGATACAGGCATGGGTATCCTTATCACACCCTGGCAGCTTTGGATGCACTCCAGGGTGTCAGAAAAGAGCCAAGAACTGTCAGGTCAGCTCTGATTCAAGTTGCAGGTAGCCCTACACCATGTTCTTTACACATGGGTTTGTAGAAGTCTCAGGGTGAAATAACACAGGTGTCTGCTTCAAGACTAATCCCAAAGGACTGTCTGTAGGACTCAAACTGCTATGTTTCAACTCAAATATTCAGACAACATCTTCCAATCTGATCTATAGTTTTGCATACCAGGATGCAAGAAGGTACCTTAAAACATGTTTTTAAAAAAATCCAAATCTGGCCATGCGTACTGTGCTTTGAATTTGAGCTGGGAGTGGAAATCTGATTCCTCCCTAAAAAAACTAGAGGTGATGCCTTATGCTTCCCTGGCAGGGTCATATTAACTGAGCTGGCAGATTTGATAGAATTAGATTTCTTTTTTGAGCTGGTACAACACTGTGATGTGTCAGCACACAAAATATTTCAGATAAGTAAGATTAAGTCATTGATTGAAGATCCAGCCTCTAGAAATAGTGTAGTGTCCTTTAAAAGGAACAACCTTTGTTTTGCATTGGTATACCAAAGCTCTAAAAACAAAAGTAAAAAAAACCTAAAACTCCACTGATCCTGGGAAAATGTCATTAGCAATTATTTAGTCCAGAGACATTTTTAAATCGCATCGGATTTAATACCTCAGTGTCACTGTGCCAGTTTTTCCTCCACAGAACAATCCTCCAAAGGGATGGAGAAGGAGTGATCCCCTGCAGAAGTTTTGGGGACACCAAGAGTGTGTGTGGTCACCTCCATGCCAGCAGCAGCCCTGTGTCAGGCACCAGCAAGGTGGGAAATGTTGTGCTTGGACCCTGCGGGCTCTAACCAGTCACCCATTCCTCCTCATCCTCCCCTCAGATCCTTTGGGATGGAAAGCTACCCAATGCTGAGCCTGCACTGAAAACCTGCTGGGACAAAGGACTTCCAAAGAGACGGAAAATCACTACAAAAAACAAACAAACAAAAAAAGCTCTGTTGAGGTGATGTCCTCAGAGCAAGAAAGATACACTTCAAACATTTGTCACCAGGTGCAGATTTCAACCACTTATGTTGTGTCTCTTTTGCACTCTAGGATACCTTGCAATTGCCTGGCAGAAATAGCTGTGGGATTGGCCCAGAGAATCAGACGTGGCTTGATGAGGTTAACAGGCTTCCTGAAATAGTACAACTCCTCTCTGCTCAAAGGTTTTGTCATCTCATACACGGGGCACAAATCTTCCTCTCCCCGAGGAAGGATGTGCACGTCAGTCCAGATGAAGCAACTTAATCACAGGCAGTTCAAAGTGCAGCAAAGACAGGAAAAAATTGCTTTCTACCCTCCTTTCCCCCAGAATTGCATTTTAACAATTACTACAGTCTTTACAATTGATGACATTCCTAATCTTAACTCATGCTTCAGAGCAAGCTTCCACCAATACTATGGGGAGTTTCTTTTAAAAAGAGCTCCTTGTCTGTCAAGACCCCCCATTTTCCACATTCCACAGCTATTTCACAGCTTGAGGGGGTTGTGCAGCCCTGACTTAAAAGAGCTTTTCAAAGTCTTATGGGACATTTTACACAAAGTGACTTGAGCTTGCTACTTCCAAACCAGAGCACGGGACACTTGGCATCAGTGAGAAGAGGAGGTTGGGGTAAGAGTGGGAAAGGTGACCAAAGGGTGACAGCAGGTCCTCTCTGGCTGCTGTTAATTAGTGTCAGGTCAGCCCAGAGCCCTTATCAGGACAAGAGGGGTCACAAGAAGTGACAACTTTGAACAACTAACAGACATACTTGCTAAATAGAGACCACTTATGTTGATAAGGTTATCTATTTCATAAGATAGAGGTTTGTACCCAGCAAACACATGTAACTCCCACAGGGTCAACTCAGTTGCCAAACACATTTTAGGTGCCACTGAAGATACCCTGGACATCAAACCCACCCTCCTGAAGTCTCAAATACAGCACCAGTCACATCTTTCCGTACTGGCACCAAAAGACAAGGACAGATAGTCCAGGGCAGTTCAAATGGCACTAAAAGATTATGGTTGAGGAGCCAAGTTCCCTGAAGCCTGCAAGGAGATTCCCAGCTCCTTGGAGCAGACACTTGTTGGGTGATGAATCAATCCTCAAACACCAAGCTAGCCCAGAGAGGGATGCAGGCATGCTCTGGATGGGCTGCAAAGGCGTTTGTCCATCCCACCGGTGGCACCAGGCACACCACTCCTGCCAGGACTGGGCAGCAGATGGGAGGTGTCACATTCCCAGGCCAGCCATGGCCTCCACTGGTCTGTCGGCTGCTGCCACAGGCACTATGGCAAAAAGAGCAACACAAACATTTACAACAGCATTTTGCCTGCAAGGCTGCACCTCTTGCACAGGAAATGTCTACATGGGTCAAGGAGCTTTCTCGTTGTTGTAAGCAATTCCTCTGGACTGTGAGCTGACAGATAACTCCAGAGTTTACTTTCAGCTTGCATACCTCTGAGTTAGATTTTCGTTTATCAGTTAGGAGGCACACCATCAACATAACACACAAGCTTTGATGCAGTCAGGCAAGACTGTGGCAGAGAAGGGAAAAGTATGCCTGCCATACTTCACTTTAATTCCTGGAATTCGCTCCCATATTTTAATAACATACATCAGTAATCTCAGATCAGTTCAAAATGTATCTACCTCTCTTCTCCTTGCAAGCTTGATTGACTGCTGGCTGTTCAGCAAAAATTTTATAGTAAATAAAAATATTTTAGAGTAATATTTATATAAAAATATGAAAATTATTAGTACAAAACTAACTGGGTTTGCACTGAAAGGTTTCACCAGTGTCTTGAAAGAGGGGCTGGTTATTAAAAATAGTTTTTTCATTTAAGAAGTACTTGTAGGCAAAAGCTTTATCCCCCGCTTCATCAGTTCATCTATCTGCTGCTTCAGATGAGACACCAATAGTCCTATGCTGCCTTCTGCAAAGTACATAGGATACAGAAGATATAGAAAATTAAGTCTGGTATGAAAAAGAAAAAAGTTAAAGCAACTCCACATGTGGCATGTGTCGAAACAAGACAAAAAATGCATCCTTTTCAGAGTTCCCTCAGCCAGAGCCATGAAAAGCTCCACCAGGTGGTGGGATTAACAACACTTGAAATATGCTGTGGAGCTGCGTTTGCTCTCTCTCTGCTTTTTAAAAGCAGGTTTCTGCTTCACTACACTTCTGAAAATAGGTGTAAAAGATCTTCCAAATAAAAATTTATTTCTACTATCATTTATTGGCAGCACTTGCAATGCACTTGACATAAAAGATGTTTTTATAACCTAGGAGATGGAACTGCCATCTGCATGACCTTAATTTCCTGTCATGTTGCTCCCAGTTTTACATAAACAAAAAAAGAAAATTGATAAGCACATACCAAGTGTTTATATAAAGTTATGTTTAGTTTGAAAAGCGACCTTCCTGAGTTGAGAGGCCGTCACCATTAGCAGTATAATCAAGTTTGGAAGAAAAACTGCAAAGAAGGTTTCAAGTTCATTTCTGGCCGGGATGTGTGACAAATTCATACAAACAAGGCAACTCGCTGTCTCTCCTGCAGAATCAGATTGTGCACCAGGTGAGTGAGCCAAAAGAACAAGTTGTACAATTTCTCTCTTCTTTTGCATTTTCACAGACAATGCTTTTATACCCTACTAAGCAGAAAGGTAAAATAAATGTGTATTAGCAGAATTGTACTTTAAAAACTTAGTGGTAACTTTAAAGCTGGTTTGGCAGGACCATAGACTGGGACTTTGTTGAGAAACAGAATTTAAACTTCCTGACACTGAAATGTTACCCTACAGCAGCACCAAAACAGAGTAAATGAAGTGAGAAACTGGCAGAGGAACAGAGCACCAAGTTCACCACAGACCTATGCTGGGGGGTTGTTGTTTTGAGGATAATCAACAAAACATGTGCAATTAACTAATAAACATATCCACTCTTTGTATCCACATGCAACCATTCCCTCCTTTACCCCCAGCCACTGCCTGAACATGTGTTAAAAACCGCCAGGTTCCAAAAAAACCCAGAAAGGACCTTAAGCACAGCCATGCCCTGCAGATAACCATCCCGCCTCTGCTGAAAGCAGGAAAGGGAGCCCAGGGCCAGCCAGAACTTCTTACGCGAGAGCAGTTCTGTGGAGGCATTGTGAACAGTGGGCAGAGCACCAATGGCTCTGGTCAGGATGGAGAAATTGGGGAGGGGTGAACACACTGGCTTGTGGAAGGTGCTGGCCGGCACAGGATGCTGTGGATACAACAAGCCAAGTACTTTCAAGCAGATGCTTCACACAGAGCCACCCCTCCAGCTGAAGCTGTGTAAATAACATACAGGAGAGGTGTGCTGCTAATTGAGTACCTTCCGAAATGCCAAGAGGCAGGAAGACTCCAGTTAAAGGCAACTCTTCATTTTAACTTGTGTCACTGAAGAGCACCAAAGTAAATGAACTCCTGAGGACAAGATCAAAGTGGAATAAGAGACTCTTTATATATATATATATATATATATATATCTCCTTAAATCTCCTGTCCCTTTTGTACACTGAAATTTAATTTCCTTTTCAAAGAGAGCTTTTGGAGCTTATGAAAATTAAACTAACTGATTACAACGGCTTTATCACCCTTCCAATCTCTCTGAAAGATCCATAATTAGGGAGGTTTTTCCTTCAACATATGTGCCCAGCAGACAAATATATAATTCCGTCTTACAATTACAGGAATGAGTTATTTCAATGTCCTGAATACATAAAAGCCCAACCGTTACAAAGAGTTGAAAAATCTTGTGTGCCTCAAATGAGTAAATATACACATCAAGGCATTCTTTGTTTTCATTTGTGCCAGGACTACACTCAATCACACGATGGACCTGGGATGTATGTTTGCTACGGAGATAAATATACCAAGTACAATAAAAACAAACTGCTGACCTCGAAGATTAGTTATGATTCACTAGAAATTAATTCTGCAAGGAGGAATGTGCGAGCGGATACCTAAGATAGCTAGTCTGCTTTTTGCTCTCTAACGGAGTAACACTGGCTTTACTCTTTCGGCACACAGCCTACCCAGGGGAGAAAGAAATAAAATAAAACAGTCGGCGGGTCTCCGCCGGGCTGGTCCCTCCCGCCGCTCCCACCCGGCGGCGGCACTGGGCAGGACCGGTCCCCGTGGGGCAGCCGGAGGGGGGTTCCCGGCACTGTCGCCCCCCGAGCATCGCCCGAAGGTACCCCTTGCTCCAGAGCCCACCCCGACACCCGCTGTCTCCCCTCTGCCTCCCTCCAGCGGGGAAATCCCGGCTGGATGGGGCGAAGCCTCCCGGCTCCGGAGTGCCAGGACACCGAACCGGAGGATGCTGCGAGCTCCGTCAGCGCCGGGGCCACCCCTGCTTCTAAACAACAGAAATAATTTCTTAAAAACCCCAGCAACTCAACAGCCGAACGAGGAGTCGGGAGGCTGGGAGGCTCCCACCGCGCCTTCTGCAGCAGCGGGGAGCGGAGGATCGCAGGTACGCGGGGAGGAGGGAGGCGGCGGGGAGGCAGCGAGGGGGGTCCCGCGGTACTCACGGCGGGCGGCCGAGCCCCATGGCCGGGGGGA
>VZRQ01009102.1:338370-535801 GCA_013397975.1 Machaerirhynchus nigripectus | reverse complement strand
GTGCGATGCGAACCCGGACTCACCCCTGAGCGCCGCCGGGGTGAAATCCAGCTCTCGTCAGGTTCTCCCTAGAGGGTCACCTCCCAGGAATGTCTGTGTTCCCCGCAAGCCCCAAGCTGCCGTGTCTGAAAATGGGCTGCCTGGATCCCAAAGGTGATCGCAGCAGGGAAAGCGGAAAGAAATTCTGCGCTTCTCAGGGCAGAAAGTGCAAGTGACATCGCTAATAAAAATAGCACACAGTCGATATTCACAGAGTCAGAACGGTTTAGGTTGGAGGGGACCTTAAATAGAATGTAGTTCCAACTCCCCTGCCCTGGACAGGGACACCTTCCTCTAGACCAAGTTGCTCAGAGCCTCATCCAGCCTGGGCTTGAACTCTTCCAAGAATGGTGTATCCACAACTTCTCTGGGCAGTTTGTTCCAGTGCCTCACCACCCTCCCAGGAAAGAATGTCTTCCCAATATCTAATTTACCTACCCCTTTTTGTTTTAAAGCCATTCCCCCTTGTCTTATCACTACTACCGTTGGGGAAAAAATAAAAAACAAACCTTTCCAGCTTTCTTGCAGCCCCTGTAGGTACTGAAAGGTGCTATAAGGTCTCCCCAGTGACTTCTCTGGGCTGAACAATCCTCCATCAGCCTGTTTTTACAAGAGAGGTACTTCAGCCCTCTTCTTTCTGTCCAGCATCAGACATTTTTAAGGTGTCTATAAAAAGCTGTAGAATTAAAAAGAATGCAGCATCATTAAAGAATCCCCCAGACAGATACATTCAAATGATAAAGTGTCTGCTAAAACCATTTAACAACATAATGCTGGCTTTTTTAGTGTCAGTGTGTAAAGGCTGGAGCCATGAGATATGTAAAGACTGGGGCCATGACTGGAAGTGGGGGGATTATAGCACCTCCAAAGAAGCAAATGATCTCTGATCTTCTCTCCTCCACCCTTCTGTAGGCAGGCAAACATGCACAGTGAACATGCACAGCACACATCGGAGGGGAGAATGCATTCCTGAACGCTGAAAAACATGTTCCTTAGCACTGGACAGCCGGTGCATAACTCCCTTTGTGAGGCAGATGAGTTTACAGGTGATTAATCTAGCTACCGAAACTGCCCACGTTGTAGGTTTATTAAATCCAGCACAAGGTACTTCCACTGAAAACTGTAACGTGCTATGTAGGAGCTGTAATTCATCAATCACCACTGAGCTTGTTTCCATAGAGTTCTATTAGTAAAAGCTTGAGTGTGAATTTAGACCGGTGTCACATCCTGTACCACGCTGTGCAGGCATTTCATGTGGTGAGAGCACCTGTGACAGCCTGAGCTTTCTGCTTGGGGAGCATAAGCCCATACAAGCCCTTCGAGGGACTCACCCCATCCCTAAATCCTGCCTCTGGATACTGAAGAGCAGCATAGTGTTATATCCTTCATAAACAAGGTTTGGAAGGGATTTAATCTACAGTAATGAGCATTAAAGAAAAGAAAAAGCACATTAGTCTTCTTTTACAAGGAATGTATCAATACAAGGAATTACCGTGTGGTGGAAACAGTCTATTAAATAGCTGTTCACTGCTTTTTCCCAGGAGATGCTTAACATTTTGCTGGAGGTGGGATGAGAAGCTCCAATTTGATCATCTGTTAGTGTCTCTGTTACCCTTTTGCCTTGATGCTTTCATACTTTCAGGCAAATTGGTTGAATTTGGTGCTTCATTTGCTTCACAATAATAGTGGGTGAGTGGGTCTGTTTACGAAAAACAGTCTCTGGAGAACAACTCACCAGTAATAGGGTTATGCATCAGGTTTGGAGATTTATCCCAAGCATTTCTGGGGGGAGGGAGGGAGTGAGAGAGTGATGAGAAAGAAGAGTCTGAGCACTCTACATTTCACTACCTGTTGTTCCACACCTGGTCTGTCTATGAGTTCAACAGAGAAAAAGAAAGTATCTAGTAAAACAGCTGATTTATCATCATACAACACATAAAGTTTCGCTAGGTTGTGTCATGGAAAGCTTAACCCAGCAGTCAAGAACGTCTTAATTAATGATAGTTAATCAAGTTGACAGTGGAATAGGTTGCCCAGAGAAGCTGTGGATGCCCCATCCCTGGAAGCGTTCAAGGCCAGGATGGATGGGCTTTGAGCAACCTGGTGTAGTGGAAGGTGTCCCTGCCCACGGCAGGGTGGTTGAGATGAGATGATCTTCATGATCCCTTCCAACCCAAACCATTCTATGATTCTATGACTGAAGAAAGGGAGGGAGAGATAATTTCTTTTTTTTTTTTTTTTCTGTGTTTCCAGTTCTGTCTCTGCACCATTTCTCTGGAGCACAAAAGAAGTAAGATACAGTGCACCCCTCCAGCCACACCAACCTTGCTCACAAGTTGCAAGGATGAGGTATGGAGGCGAGCTCTGCAGTGGCTGGGTTTGCTGTGAAAGGCTTCTTTCTGTAAAGCAAGGTGGAGGAGGAGTGTGTTTGCCCCAGAGATGCCTCAGGGAGGCGTGACACAGTGTTAAGGGTGTAGCATGGAGAAGCGCAGAGCATGGAGAAGATCTGCAGGTCTCTGCCAGCACCTGGCTGAGCCAAGAGCAGAGAACTAGACCAAATCCTCCTGAAACAGCAAGTGTGGGGCCTATTTCTCCTTGTTATATCAGTGTTACACTCATTTAATTCCTTCAGATGCTCTCAGCTTCCCTGATGCACCCCAGTGAGCATGGAGGTAACAAGTGCTCTCTGATAATGCCATCGGAACTACAGCAGGGTCCAACCCAGCGTGCTGGAGGCGATCCCCCTTATGCTGTGGCTTTTCACTAGCAAGTGTCATTTAGATGGTTTTGGGAAAGAATCCAGGATTTGTTTCACAGACAGTATTTCCTCAACAGCCCAGTGAATATGGAATAGTTTGAACTAATCATGCAAATCTTGCTTGTCGTCTTAGGTAGAGAAACTATATCTATTCTAAACTCTGGGCCAGGGCTTTCAGCTGCTGAAGGGGGATAGCTATGCAGACTTCAAAGGAGCTGTATCAGCTTTCACCAAATGGGGATCCAGCCCTTTATTAATGTTTTAGAATTCAGAAACTGTGCCTAGGTAAAGCATTTTTCTCTATATTTTTAAGTAGCCAGTTTTTTATTTTATAACTGTTCCCTCAGTGGCAGGATTGTTTCTCGGTAGTCCATGTTTAAAGGCCTTTCAAGGCTGAAGGAATTAAAAATGAATAATTTAAAGCTGGTCTATGATGCATAATTTTTAACATATGTTTTACAGGCCATGTGGAACAGTTTTTGACTTGTCAGTAGATATTTTACAAACATGCTGTGCTGGAACCAAAACCTTTTTTATTTAAGAGTCAGATTTGAGCCCTCCCATGCTTCAACACAGCAGCATGCTGAAGTCTACAAGCCATAACAAGGAAAACATTATCACCAGCACTGATCAGAAAAGAGGAGAAATGAAGCAATTGCAGCACTTTTTTCCTTTTACACACACTGTCAAACCAGATGTGGGCAGAACTATGGCTCTCTCATTTTAAGAAGCCTCGTCCCAAGGTAGAGCTAGAGGAGCTGTGATTTATTTACTCTAAGGCTGCAAAAGGGATGGACCCAGGCGGTGCTGGAGAAGGAGGCATGAAACATGTTGTCTTTTGGTTATTTTTTTTAAAGATGGCTGGAGTATTCTTTTGCCAACCTCCTGTTAACTCCCTAAATAATGTGGTGCTAGGAATGCCATCTGAGTAATTCTTGACAGTTTTAATAGGCAAAGCTAATTGCTGGTGAATAACAGTGATTCACCTTTTATGGATTTCATTTCTCATCCCTTCCTAACTCCTTGCAAGAAGAAAGGGAGGAGGCATCTATCCTGCGGATGCTCAAAGGCAGCCTGGGTTTCAACCTTATTGACTGGTTCCCACACTCTTCCTTGTTTTCCTAGATTGTCCAGCTTTCCATTTCTATTTTAAAGTTACTCTGTATTTGCAGCTAAAAATAAGTTGGTTTGGTTATTTCAAAAGCTCCTTGACCCAAACCAATTTTCAAGTGTTTCACCAAGCTGTAAAGTCAGGCAGTGCACTGGGACAAGTGCAAATTTGGGCTCATGTTTACTCCCCCCTCATTAGCTCTCCCTTCAGTTCATAATCCATCATCTTTCAAACAAGCCAATTGCCATTGTGTCTAGAAGTTAAAATAGAAAATCAGCATTTGGCATGCACACAGTTGCCAAGAAGCTATTTCTCCTCTCCTATGTAAATAAATTGTCGTTCAAAAATGGTTGGCTTGCTCTAAAAGATGCACTAAGTGCTACCACTGCACTGTGCTCCCAGTGGGAGGAAAGAGGAGAGGATTCAGGAGTGTGGCCAACTAGTGCGCCATCCCCAGCTTGTTCTGTTGAATGGAAGTGTTCTTTGAACATGCCAAAATGCCATTGGGTAGTTCCTGTCTCAGTGAACAGAGCAGGAGTGATTACTGACCTTTCTGGTTATGTCCCCAGGTCAGGACCAAACTCCACACAAGTGGTTCCATTTAAAAATTACTTACTGGTAATCTATATATTTGTATTAGCTAATAATTCGTGTTTATTTTACACCATACAGAAACACACCTATTGATCGGTGCAATTAGATGTGGAACAGATAAAATACTTCCAAACTTTATAGATATGAAACTAAGAAGATTGACCACAGATGGACTCTACACAATTTATTCATTCTGACTGGCAGAAGAGACAGATGGTGCATGTATATCTGTACATATTGATGCCTTAGGTTTTAACTGTAATATTTTCAAATCCTGTATTGCTTAGTGTGTAACTCTGAAGTGTCTTGTAGCCTGCTAAATTCTGTGCTCTCATGCTAGTTAGACATAACAAAGCCTCTCTAAGCTTGCTCTTCAAGGACACCCAGATTGTCCTTGGCCCAAAATGTGTAAACCAACATCCTTAGAAGGGGGGTAAGCTTGGGGAAATTACATCATTAACTGAAGTTTCCATTGGAGAATTAACCCTGATATGCAAATACACCAAACTTATAAAAGTGTGAAGAACTCGTGACTCAGGGTCCATCTTGGGTGTCGCCTTTGGCCTGCCCAGGGTGTACCTTTGAAGGCACTTCAAATAAATACCTGCCTTTATTTCCTTGTTCCTGTCTAGTCTCTGTTTTTTAGGTGGCCACCTCAGGCATCAGTATGACAGATGATATATGTATACCTACCTTACCTCCACTGAAGAGGTACATTATGTTCTGTATTCAAACATGTAGGGGTCACTGCCCTTATTTTGTACAACTTGCAACAGTAGCACATTATAGACAGTGCTAATAAACTTGGTGAGGCTATTTGGTGGCTGTGGGCTTCGCCATAACTGACACACAGTTTTATTGTGTCTGGCTTGGTCTTCTCACTATTTTTTTTTTGCAAACAACACCCCACACTTCTGTCAGATGTCACAGGACTGTGATAGCCTTCCCTGATCCAAAGTCCTCTAAAAGCAAGTGGTAAGAGTGCAGGTTTAAAGCAGGCTTTTAGATCACGTCCTCAGCCTCCACACTTCACACAGCCAGGCTCTGGCACCGAGGTGCATTAAGAGCAAAGAGAAGAGAAAGAATAAAAGTACACAACACCCTTCCCTGCTTGCTCTTGGAAATCAAATGGTGAGGAGTTGCAGGAGCTCAGTGGTCCTGACACACTGCCAGTGCTCTCAGCATCTTCTTTGCAGGACCTGGGTGCAGGACCACATCAGAGACAGCTGTGACATCAGAGCAGGATTTCTTGTGAGGCCAAACTATTACACAGAGATGTGTTTTTACCTGCTAGGACTCATTAGTGCTGTGTACGGGAGTGTTGGCTGTGGGTGAAGGTTGTGATATGGTACAATCTGCTCTCAGTAAATGTCTGTGAAAGTCAGAGAAACCTTTCAGTATTGCAGCACATAAAAACACGCAGTAAACACCAAAAGCCGGAATTGCAGAAATATTCAGCAAATCTGGAGCTCCTGCAAACTCACATAAAAACCTCTCTGTGCTATGAAGTACTTCTTCACTTTTGTACTCTTAGATAAATGCAAGTTTTGCTATAAAGACAGTATAAAGCCTGAGAGGAATAATAAACACTAATGAAAAAAAAAAAATCCAAAACACTGATGGGATATTAAAATAGAAAAAAACCCCGTAACACAGGTAGGGGTGGAATCACCATCCTTGAAAGTGTTCAAGAAACAAGTGGACATGGCACTTAGTGATATGGCTTAGAGGGCAGAGTCAAAGGTTGGACTTGATCTTGGAGGTCTTTTCTAACCTTAATGATTCTATGATTCTACCTCTGTCAGGATACAGGAAGATTAAAATAATATAAAAACAATTGGCCATAAGTATTTTGCTGCAGAAGAAAGAAATGGCATAAGCACCTAAAATGAGGATAAAGGTAAGTAACTACATGGCAAAGAGGGACAGCCATGTGTACTTCCTCTGTGTTTCACACGTGTGCAGCCTGTTCAGTCTCTCCAACATAAATGACCCTTCTTGGCAGTTCAGACGTTACCTACAGAACATCACAAAAGTAAAATTAACCTGATTTACCTTTGGCCATCTGGACCTCACAGTGCTTTGAGTATCATCTATTCCCAAGCACAGACTTGAAAATATGTGCATTAAGTGATTGTGAAGTTATTAGCATCACGTAATTTTATTTCATTTCATTGTCCCCCAGGACACTCAGGAGTAAACCAGAAGGTGAAATTAGACTTAGACCCAGAAAATAAACGTTGTTGATTAGGTTGAAGTGTCTATTAGGCTTCTGTTTGAGTTTCCAGCCCACAAGAAGAATGGCAAGCAAAGCCTGTTAAAGACACATTTTGACAAGAACGCATTTTTCTGTGGCTCCAACAAAATAAATATAGTAACTCAGCAGAACCTTTTAAAAGTCAGGCTTATGTGCTTGTCTGATCAGCACCAGATAACAGTTTCATCTCTCCTGAATGTCACAGAAGCACACGAGCTGTGCCACCACGCAGTTCTCAAGATAAATTCTTTTCCTCAAAGGACATCACACGCACACCAGGGGCTGTACATTCTGTATTAACTTAAACACACCCATAACACAAAATGGTAATTGCAGGTGGAAGTCATCCCCTGGGAAAATTGTGAATAAAGCACTGAAGCACACCTGGCAGATGTTATTCACACAGCTTTATTTAGCGTGGACAGACATTTATGTTGAATGGTAGAAAAGCAATTTAATAACGCAGGTAGGATAGAAAAGTTTGTGTGGTTTTGTTTTCTTGCCAGATATATAGGTTAAAATAACTTTTCAGCCCCTTTCAGCTACTGGGATAGGCTGGGAAGGGATAAATGGTATGAGCAGAATCCCTGCAGGGAGGGATGGTGAGTGCTTGTGCAGGGATAATTCTGAAGATCTCCTGTTAACCCACAGCTTGGAGCTCCAGGGCAGGACAGACCAGCTGAGATGCTGCTAAAGAAAAAAACTAAAAAAGTTTAAAAATCAATTTCCCAGTTGCTGCCTAGAAAATACTTATGTCACATTATTTCTGTGTGCAAAAGCTAGCAGAATTCTTCACTAAAGCAGCACCAAGTCGGCTGCAATGCTGTTTTAGATCTGATATTAACAAATTAGCATTTAGAGAAGATCTTGTCGTCAAAGATCACTTTGGAGTAAACTTTCCTGATGGCAGAAGAGCGAAGTTGTGTAAACCAAAGAATTGCTTTAATGATTAGATATGAGATTGGACAAAAGATTTCAAAGACTTGAAAATGGTCTTACTGTAAACCAGACAGGTGCTGCATTCAGAGTATAACATACATCTAAGAGATTGGGAAAAAAAAGTGATTTAGAAAACTAGAGAATGATTAATCTAAGCTTAACATAGTGTGATTTCTTAGAGTAAGTCTAGAAGGAAAAAAAACTATTTAACATCTGGAAATAAATACAAAGTGGGATAAAATGCTAATCTGTGCTTATCGGAGAGACATTAAACAAGATTACCTTGTAAGTTTATTAAGACAAGAAATGATTCTCAGGAAAAGATTAATATAATATATTGTGTTTGCCTGGGCTTTGGTTAAGCAGATAAAAGATATTAATACAATTAGCTGTTGTCTTGGGCACCAAGGGTAGAACCAGACTGGTACTGCAGAGTCCACGTGTGCTAAGCATGGTCTGTCCTGCGCCTGAGTTGAGGCAATCCCAAGCACAGACATAGACTGGGGGATGAACAGATTGAGAGCAGCCCTGAGGAGAAGGACCTGGGGGTGCCCATGGATGGGAAGCTGAACATGACCCAGAAATGTGCTCTGGCAGCCCAGAAACCAAACATGTCCTGGGCTGCATCCAAAGCCCTGTGGGCAGCAGGTGAGGGAGGGGATTCTGCCCCTCTGCTCTGCTCTGGTGAGACCCTGCCTGTAGTGCTGCATCCAGCTCTGGGGTCCCCAGCATGAAAAGGATGTGGACCTGTTGGAATTCCAAATGAGTCCTTGAAGATGATCAGAGCATTGGAGCACCTCTCCTATGAAGACAGGCTGAGTTGGGGTTGTTCAGCCCAGATAAGAAAAGTCACTGAGAAGAACTTATAGCATCTTTGGGGACCTAAAGGAGCTAGAAGAGAGCTGGACAGGGACTTTTCCCAAAGGCATGTAGTGATAGGACAAGGGAGAATGGCTTTGAAATGAGACAAAGTAGATCTAGATTGTGTCTTATAAAGGAGTTTTTTCCTGTGAGGGTGGTGAGGCACTGGAATAGGTTCTCCAGAGAAGCTGTAGATGTCCCATCCCTGGAACTGTTCAAGTCCAGGTTGGATGGGGATCTGAGCAACCTGATCTAGTGAAAGGTGTCCCTGGTCATGGCAGGTGGATGGGAATTAGGTGATTTTTATGGTCCCTCCCAGCCCAAACCAAGCTATGGTTCAGAGAAGGCACAGACAGAGCCTTTGGTGCTTTATGTGAAAGTGGATTCAAAATAGCTTCCTAAGAATACATGGGAACATTTCCCAACCTCCTACGATCTCACTGGATGTACTGTTTTTTCCTGGTGTTGAGGTGCTCACCTTCACCACTGCAGCAGCCCAGCTGATCTGCAAGGCTGTGCCTGCAGCCAGGCTGCAGAAACAGGCCCTGGGGCAAGGAGCATGTCCAGTGTAGTTCAAAGTGCTGCACAGCACGCCTTCCTGAGGCAGGGTGTGCCATCACCCAAGATAACAGGTAAGCCCACCACTCAGGAAGAGAAAGTATCCAAATAAAGCACAGAATCATAGAATAATTAAGGCTGGAAACGATCTCCAAGATATGTGTTGGAGGGCTTACCTGGACTGAGAGATTAACTGCTGGAAAGCAGTCAGCACATTTGAGGGAGCTGACAAGATGTCCTTCAGAGCATGGTAACTGAAGTGAACCTCACCCTTAGAAATTTATAAAACAATCTGCCTTGGGATAAGAGCTCTTTACTTGCTTCCAGTGTAGGAGGGGAAAGATTGTGATGTACATGATGACTTTAAGCTGCTGGCAGGATGAAGACATGAAATGGGAAAATGAGATTTGCTGAGCCTTGTAAAATGAAAGCTAAGGTGGGATCCTATTGCCATCAATTGACAGGGAAGTAAATGTCAGGGAAGGGGGGATGTATAGGAGATGAAGAAGAAAAGAGTATCATGTGCAGGTGAGTGTATTCAGGCTGTAAATTAAAATAATGTTGGTAACCATCATATCAAAAGTCAGAAAGATGCAAAAAAGCCTCCAGGAAGAACAAATTCTCTGAAGTTTACATATGAGGCTTGATGCATTCCTGACAAATATATTATATAGTTTCCTGTTTGAGAAAATAACCTGCCGTAATACATTAGACCTACACTTCCTTATATAAAGAAAGGTAGCTTCATGTTTCCCCAAAACTATTCCTTGTTTTACATCAAGAAAAATGTGCAAAGCAAGAAACAATGCGTGTAAAGACATGAGGACATAGCTCAGTGCATGCATCACCTCCCAGCTGCACCTGTGATGCTCTAACTCTGCTTCACAAAGGAGTCAGAGGCTGGCAGCAGTTCACATGAGGCTGTAGAACATGTTCTACTGAATTCTCTAAGATCTAAACTGAGCCAGAAATGCAGAGTTCAGGGCAAATATTTCTCATTATCTCAGAAACTCGGTGGTTATGGACACCAGTACCACCTGGAAGGGGCTGAACAAACTCAACCCCGGTAACGCCCATTTGTCACTTGAAGTAAGTACAAGACTGAAGAACCATTGATTCCGGGGGCAGCAGCTCAGATGACTTGTTCTATTTGGCTTGCAAAATTGTTCCTGTCTGTGCAGATGAAATCCTTGTGCTCACTGCCATGGCTGTGTAGAACGAAGTTATTTTAAAGAAGGATTATCTCTTTTTTACAGACAAATGAACCTATTGTATTTCTATGTATTTATTTATTTCCCTTGCAGAACAGAGGAGAAGACTTTTAGGTATAGAAAAGTACGGAGGTTTTAAAACAAATTCAAGATGGGGACCAGCCAGAAGTTCTGGACAAGTAATCTGGTCTGATTTATGGAGCAGCACAGTTTAATTCAGGTTAATAGGTTTATTCGTTTAATCCACATTAAGTGGAACTGGAGCACTGATGTTTCATTAAGACATAAAGAGACTCCCAGAGACCAAGAAGCCACCTCTTCTACTGCTGAGCAGTGGCTTGTTTCATTCATTGTACAAAACCCTTCACTTAGTATTTTCTTTCCATGTATTTGGCTTCAGCCTACACCTGTTAATTCCTGTTTCCCTCTGCTGTTAACAACGCCCATTGGAAACAAAATTGTCTTCACATGAAGGTCCTTGATATGTTAGCACTGTGATCTGCTTCTGACAAATTAAGTAGCTTGAACTTTTCCACTCTCTCACATGGCCAGATGTGCACTTCTACCCAACAGATGGCTGTACAGCACTAGTCACCATCCCTTTGGAGTCAGCTCAGAAAAATGAGCCCTTTCACAGTGAAGTTCATCTCATCCTGAAGTGAGTCTTTAAACCAGACTGGATGAATGTCCCTCACAGCCTTCCTGTTTCTCTCTAGCAACAATCACGGACCCCTGCGCTGGCTGCCTCTCATGTCACTGCCTGCGTTTTAGACTTCTGCATCTAGGCAAGAGGAGTCTCACTTTTGGACTAAGGCATTTTCCCAGCTTTGAATCATTTCCTTGGCTTCCTCCTCTGCACATCACACTGATGAGGCTTTGCAGATCTCCAGCAGATGCATGGTGTTATTGCCTATGTATGAGACTCACTCTCAAGTGCTGGGGGTGCACACAGGGGCAGTTCAGTGAAAATCTGGTTAGGGAGATAGAGCTGGATTTCAATATTTATGCTGTCCACAGTCTGTACTCGCTATTGATTTTACCTTTTTCATAAGCTCCATATGGCACAGATGAGAAAATGCCTTAATAATTATGGTCCCCTGGAAAAAGAACAGATTATGTAACTATTGATCTTAATATTTTTGTTCCATAACTGTTTTCCATTTTTCTGATACCAAAAACCGTTGCTGCATCACAGGTTTCAGCTCCTTCCCTCCACCTGGTTTCCAACATTAGCCATTCAGCTGTATCTACTTGTACCAGGCTCAGCCACTAGCCCTGCCAGACAGCTGCCAGGTGTTTTATTGTTAAATAAATTCTTACATCTGTCAAGTTATAAAGCAGAGACCAATGAATCCATTCTTGATGGCTTTTTCTTTTCTCTGTCACTTGAAGAAGACATGCTGAGAATTACATACTCACTGCAACAAATGCCAAAAGATTTGTGTATCTCAGTATGTTCCCTTTATTCATACAAAGCGTGTTAAGTGTTGGGGTGTTGACTATCAATCCATTGTGGCTCATTAGGTCTGAAGGAGAGAAGTGTGATGAAAATCCCTTCTCCTGCCCAGCACCTTATCCCTGTGTTAAGAATGTATTGTTGGAATGGTCTAATGTGATAAATATGATTGATATATTTATATATTGCCTACTTGCATGGGTGGCAGGTAGGGCTGAGGAGGAATTCCAGTCTTTTTGGCTGGGAGAAAGGAGTTTTCCCAAGAGAATCTTGCTGTTCCATGTGGGGGTCATCTACCACAAGCTGCAGGAGCAGCTCAGGTGAGTCCCGAGTTCCCATCTGTCCCTCTCTCCCCTTTGTTTTGCCCATTCTCTCTCCATTCCTGTCTTGTTCCCACCATCACATTTCCTAGCTCTGATTGCAGATACTTTCAGGAAAATGAACAGCACTTTCGGACAAGTGTTCCCATTTTTACTTAGCTCTGTCTGTGCCCCCACAGATGTTCAGGCCATGCTAGAAAACCAAGTTTCAGCCTACACTTGCTGATTCATCTGACATCAACCTCCTCTTTACCCATAAACTGGTCCAATGCAGATGATGAAAGCAAATTCTTTATGGCACTTATTACTTTGCCTTCTCACTTGCTCTTACCATGTTCTTTTGGGACAGGAAGAATGAATTGCAGCAGAGAAGAGATTCCTCAAAAAATCTGATTTTTCTGGCTGAATTGTGCTGTACATTATTGCGGTCAGTGAGCCAAGATGTGCAGGTGAGATCACACCACTCCCCTGCAGCTCCACATTGCTCTAAAAGTGATTTGTATCCATTTAGTTTTAGTTGGTTGGAATGAAATTCAGTTAAATCAATATAATGTGGGCTTGTGTTGATTTGAGAAAGTTCACACAATGTGTTGTGCTGGTTTAAATAATCATTTTCAGAATCTTTGGAAGCTGTAGTTAAAAACCAGCACATAAACTAGTTTGAGAGCTCCAGATAAACTGAATATTTTTAGTGATCATTGCAGGAGTAGTAAAGTCTAGGCAAAGTGAAAATCTTGTGGGATAAACGTGAAAGTGTTTAAAACATGAAACAATTCACTAAGAATTCAAACCATGTCTGGCATTTTGAAACTAATCTTTACTTAGCTAATGTAATCCTGCTTAAAAAAAATAAATGTAGTTTGTTCATTTCTTCACTTATTTTTCTGCTTTTTATATCAGAAAATTTTTATGATCATCTGTTCACAACATCACACAACCAACCCTGTGACAATTGGAATAATGTTTCCTTGAGGATTAAGGGAATTTGTGGCAAGAATCATTGCTTCATGAGGAAACAATCAAGCACTCATTGCCGGCATCTTTGTTGCTTAATTTCTTTGTGCCTGTACCTTGATTTGTTTCTCAAATTTAACAAAGAAGGGCATGAAGCAACAAAAAAATCTAAAATTACAATGTAACCATATGGAAATACTAAGTTAAAGAAGTCTAAGCACTTAAACCAACTGTTCAGGGTATTTTCCCCTTAATGTGCTTACATAAATCACATTAGTTTTTATGAGAGTTATTTTTCAAATTTATAGACTTTTTCAGATGGATCTTCATCTCCCAAGGTAGCATATTACAGAGGCTGAGTGTGTTTCGACAAATTAAAGTCGTGGAATTCAAAGTTTAACTCTGACACTGGATTTGTGGATGTCATTCCATAAGCAAGTTATTAATGGACTTTTGGAAATGGCTTTTAATTTTTAGTCCTTGGCTTTAGACACCTGAATTGTCATTTCTGAATACCCAGCATTCAAATTATGGATGTAACAAGCAATATTTATGTGGTAATTCTAGAACTGATTTGTGCTAAGGCTTCATCCCTAACAAAGTCTGAAGGGGAGAAAAATCACTGCCACTATTTGAGCAAGCACAGTGCACAGAAGTGTTGCTGTTGCACTGAAATCCTCCGTTTCTGGAAATAGCTTTTTTGGGGGTGTTGTGGTTTAACCCTGATAGTCAGCTCATCCCCTTGTGTGGGATAGGGGAGAGAAGTGGAAGGGTAAAAGTGAGAAGATTCGTGGGTTGAGTAAAAACAGTTTAACAGGTAAAGAAAAAGCAAAGGAATTCATTCCCCATTTCCCATGGGCAGGTGGTGTTCAGCCATCCCCAGGAAAGCAGGGATTCATCTTCCTACCTGGAAAGACACACACCAGCACTCTGAATGTACCTTCTTCCTTCTTCTCCCCCAGATTTATACACTGAGTGTGACCCCAAAAGGTCCAGAATATCCCTTGGGTCACTTGGGGTCAGCTGTCCCAGCTGTGTCCCCTCCCAACTCCTTGTTCCCCTCCAGCCTCCTCGCTGGTGGGGTGGGGTGAGGAGCAGAAAAGCCCTCCACTGTCTTTAAGCTCTGCTCAGCAATGAAAATATTTGCTTTCAGCACAAATCCAAAACCCAGCAGCACCATATGAGCTGCTATAAAGAAAATTAACACTATCACAGGAAAAAAATATACATAGGAATATCTAATGATTTAGAAAATAGTATTTCAAAATAATATTTCTAGTTTTTATGAATTATATTACTACAATGTTTATATACTAATACTTAAATATAATGTAAATTTATATTAGTTGTATTTTAATCTATATATACTATTTCTAATTTTGATAGGAACATGTGCTGAATGTGCCCTGGGGATTCAGAAAGCAGAATGCAACCCAAACCTTCCCAGAATTTATTACAATATTGAATGCTATTTTAACATTGATTTTGAGATTTGGGGATGATCTAGTTCACCTGTTTTGAATTTTGCATTATTGTGAAAATCAATGAGGATCTCCTGAGTGCATTTGGGAGCCATGTGGGCTGACTGGTAGCCCTGCGGGGAGCTCTCATGGAGCTGGCAGGGTTCTGTGCTTGCAGATTGCAGCATCTGGAAGGTCTAAGGAGAGGCTTCAGATGCTCAGTTAAAAGTCAAGAAGCAGAAACCAGACAAAGCACAAGGTTCCAAGTACCTCACACATCCTGCAGCCCAAATAGATTGTGCCTTGGAGCTCTTGAATTCACCTTTAACCAACCTTTTTTGCATGACTGCTTATGCAGGTATTATTATTATTATTGGGAGTATTTTGGAGTCACAGCATGCCTTATAGCTCCTAGGTACAACTTCAACTTCACTGTATCCAATGAGAGACAGTGTCTGATCAGTGAATCTAAATCTATTCGTAAGGTGAAAGTTCATCACAGCAAGGCTAACGAATAAGCAGCACAAACAAGGGAAGTGTGCTGCCAGATAGACCTGCCTTTGGGACAGAGGATGGATTCTGATCCGTATTTCACTCTGAGACTTGGAAACTCTTCAGAAAAAGGAGAACAAAGGTTCACCAGAAGGTCAAAGAACACCAAGGAGGTTTTATCCCAACTTTGATACTGACAGTGACCCACACAAACACTCGGCTCCTTGCAGCTGTGAGAGGGGGGCACTGGCTGCTGCCCCTCAGCAAGGCTGAGGGATGGAGACCACCTGTGGAACATGCTCCTCCAAGAGGAATCACTCCTTAGGGCTGGGGTTTGTTATGCATGTGAAGCCTTTTCTCTTGCCTAAGAGACATCAACAGCTTAACTTCTGAGTAAGCTCAAGGCCTAACATCTGCCCTCTGAGGCAGGAAGCAGGCCAGTTTTTGTGCCAAGAGGGAGTTGTTCCTAGCTAGGACATGAGAGCAGTGGGATGAGAGGTTTTCCAAGCCAAACCCAAGCCCCTTCTCTAACAGCTCCTTCTTGAGGGCTGGGGTGTTATCCATCACTTGATAGCTTTCCCAAGACTGAGAGTTTGGGCTGGCTCTGTGCCCTTCCAAAAGGACTCATGCTCAGCCAGGAGCCACGTGCTTGACGTAGGAAGCACTGGTGAAGCACTGCTGTACATCCTGCAGGAGTTCAGCAGAGCTGACCACAAAGGCTCCTGCTGGCCTTACAGCCAATATTAAACCTCTTTTTGCCCTACATAAAGCCTGCTACCACCAAAGCCTTTACTGACTCAGGATTCCTCTGACCTTAGTTTCTCAAGCATCACAGCCTTTAAAAAGCCTTACAACTGCCTGGATCTGGGTTTTAATTACTTTGCTTGTTAGCTGTAGTCTAGCTCCTTCACCTTAAAAAAAGAGCATTTCCATTTCATTTCAGGCTGTCATTGCTATGAAGTGTTTTGAATAACCAAATCCTCTCTTTGTTTTTTCTCTGACATGGGTGGGTTGAACTGGCCAGTGCACACAAAAAACCACAGCTACCCAATTCACTGTGTTGGTGATGTGGGCTGGCGATTGTGCACGTCACACAGAGACAGTGTGGACATACAGAGATAAGGGGAGAGGCATTGCCTGGTTACACAGGATGTTTCTTAGCTTTGAGGTCCAGTCTTCTGCTTCCTATTTATTTTGGGGAATAGTTTATTCTCTTTGTTTACCTAAGGAGTCAAACAGTGCTGTAACTCCCAAACTGCAGGGTTGGAACGACATCCTGAATGGGACAGTTACCTGGATTACATTTCAGTGAGACAAAATCCACTGCTGTGTGCTAGAGAAAAGAGCAAATTCCTTTTCCATTTTAATGGCAGGTGACATCTGTACTGCCAACTGGTCTGCTCAGTGAGCTTTTTAAAATAATCACCTCAGTGTAGCCCAGATCTCATTCCCCTCTCCTTTTCCTTTAGCTACCATGGAGAGGGAAGGGCTGTGCTGTGCCAGAAGGGCAGCAGAATTACAATGCACAGTAACCTCAGCCAGATTCCTTCAGCTTAAATGGCATTAAAATAAATTCTTTCATTGCAAGAAAAAGCAAAGCAAGGAAGGATAAGAGGAAAGCCTGTGTGGGGGAGCACGGCATGTTAACCAGCTGGGTCTGTGCTGTCCTCTGCAAAGGGAAGTTTCATGGGAGACAGTTGTCTTTCAAATGCAGAGGTGTGACAGAGCTGAAAGTTCAGACACAAGTGCCTGTCCCAGTGGGCTTGTTGTTGCATGATAGCTGTGCTGCTTTAGACTGGTTAAAACAATCTGCAAATTTATTTTAATGTTGTTGCCTTGATGTTGCTGGAGAACTTGATGTGTTGAAGCCTCCTCTTTTTGCAGTCTTTACGCTTTCTCATCCCTCTCCCATCTCCAGGAAAGACCTTTGAAACAGCTTGAGACATTCTTTCTTCTTATTCACAATACCCACGGATGAGCATTTCGTCAGCCTCACAGGTCTCCATGAAGAACTATCTCTGCAGCTCACAGCCCCATCCTCTCTCTGCATTAGGTGCTGGACACCACCTGAAGAGCTGCAGACTCCGTGGGAATTGGAAGAACATCCAAAGATATAACCCTCCATAGTTAAAGAACTCAAATACATCCATGAATCTCAGTTGTGGTTTTTAAAGTTACTTAAAAAAATGGGAGGTTTAAGATCCTGAACTTCTTAGGCAAATAAATTCCTTTTTCTCCTTGAGTCTTCCTTTTTTTATTTTCTTCTTTTCTTTTTTTTTTTCTTTTTTCTTAATTTTGCCAAAATTTCTGCATCTACAGACACCTTTAAAAATCTACCCCTAAATATGTTTCTAGCCTGGTAGTCCATATTGCTCTGACACTGATTAGTGCTCCAAGCAGCAGGTAAGTCACCTGCCAGGAAGACTGTGCAATGAGCCCCACTTCTCTTTCCTTCCCTGAGCACCACACAGCTGCAGACAGGGTTCTTGGGTAATGACAGAGTGCTTCTGCAAACAACCGGCTGTGAAGTGACACTTTCCTGTCAGCAGAAAACTCTGCAGATGTTCTTTAATCTCTCACCAGGCAAACATTTCTGTGCCACCCTAGCAGGGAAAGCATCCTTGTTATAGCACATCTGAGCAACTTTGTTCTTTTCCAGAATATGCTACAGAACAACTTTGTGTGCCACAGGGAGCTGCACCAGGCAGACAAACCTGCTGACTGAGACACCACTGGACATGCAGATTTATTCCTGAAGAAAAGGTTGAACAAGATAAAATCATCGTGGCAGTGTAGAGGTAATCCGTGGCTCCAGGCAACATGAATGAGCTGCAGGGTAAAGCCAGTCACCATCAACAGCTGAGTGGGTAATTCACAGCAAACCGCAGCTTTGATGAAGTGCACCTTTTTCCCAGCCACAGAGAAATTGTTAAAGCTCTTGGAAGTTCCCTACTTGCTTCAAGTAATTACAAATTGAGCCCTTTATGCAGAAGACCAATGAAAGAACTGTACATCTGTGAAATGCCCTGAAGCCCTGGAAATGGAGGATGTCACAGCATTCGAGGTATTTCAGAGACTTTGAGGACCTTGTCACTGTGTGAATTCCACCTACTTTTGAAGTCTTGCCTTTTGCAGTCAAGAGAACAGTGCAGAACTATCCTTATCTCCTGTCTCTAAAGGCAGGAGCCTGGCAAAAGGAAAGCAGCATGACAAGTGCACGAGCAACAAGGCTGGGAGACACAAATTGTCTCACTACTTTCTTCATAAAGATTAAAGATCATCTGTGCCTGTCCCCTCCATGCATAGAGCATGTAGAAACACCCAAACAAAGTCCACAGCTACTGCAGAACCGATGTCTCTGTGTAGGTGATATCCACATTCCCTAATCATCCAGCCATTCCTACTCGTTGGCTTCCAGTCTGGTTGTACTCCAGAGCCAGCAAACTTCAGGCACTGCAAGAAGCAGCTCACACGTGGGTATGGATTTAGCCTAAGATATTCAGGGAGCCCACATCACCATAGTAACTGCATGATGTTGCATTAATTTCAGCAAATAAATGAAGCTTGTAAGTCAAGGGGTATTTATGTGAAGTGCAAGAGCACACAAAGAAACTGCAGCAGTCCTGAATGAGGCAGCCAGGGTTTCCTGGCTTCTTTATCCTGCTTTTCAGGAGGGCTGATAGTCTGGTTGGAAGATTCCATTAATATGATTAGCCTGCTTTCAGTGTGAGACCTGGTGTTTTCAGACATGACTTGGGTATACCGACACAGCACAACACTGGTGTAGGACCAACCAGAGGTGTGAAAAAGCATCTAAAGTAATGTTCATGTTTTCAAAATCTGAGATTGTTATAGAAAAATTTAGCCGGTTTGAGTATGCCCTTCTGACTGGTGATGTTTGTTTAGGAGCTTTTACATACTGATAATGATGGGATGAATTGTTCTTTATGAGGAAAACAAGAACTCACTTAAGGTGGGCTGGGCTCCTCATTTTGTTGCCAAAAGCCCACCCTCTCTTCTTTGAAAAAATGAAAGAAAACATACTCACCAGGGTCAAACACGGGTGAAAAGTTCTGGTTTACCCAAGCTGACTTAAAGACAGCCTGACTGGGAGGGGAGTGGTCAAGCATTCGGCTTGCTGGGCACTCTGACTGCCTAAACTTGTCTGTCTCTGCAGAGTGTTGACTTCCCCTTTAGTCACAAGTTTGCAGACGTGTTTTAAAAAAAGGAAAATCTGACTAATCCAGGAACTCTGGAGTCAGAAGGAAGAAAAGCATTTTTGTTGTGTCTGTCTGAGATTGAGTGGTGGCTGGAAAGGTGTTGGTAACACAGCAGTGTTTGATCCCTCCTGAGCAGAGCTGGCACAGCATCAGCACTGTCTCCCCAACATTCCTTCATCAAGGAGTTGGGAGTGGGCAAGATCCTGGGAAGGGACACAAGCAGGCCAGCTGACCCAAATTAACCAAAGGGATATTCCATACCATATGACATCAGCTATGATATAAAAGCTAAGAAAAGGAGGACAAACAGGGTGCATTTGTTATTTACAGTGTTTACTGTCAGGAAAAACTACTACACATGCTGAATTCTGGCTTCCTGGGAAGTGGCTGGACATCACTTGCAGGTGGGAAGAAGATAATATAATTTTTTTCTCTCTTTGCTTCTGCTCATGTAAACTTTTGCTTTTGCTTTAATAAATTGCCTTATCTCAAGCTATAAGTTATTTTCCATCTTATTTTCCCTCAGCTGAGAAGGGGGAGTGATAGAGTGGCTTGATGGGCACCTGGTGTTCAGCCAAGGTCAACCCCCCACAACATAAGAAAGAATGAAGATGAGTGGAAGTATTGGTATCAGTAATAAATATTCTGAAGATTGCAGAGGTTCCAGGAATGAGACACCCACAACTACTCTGGGCAACCTGTTTCAGTGCCTTACCACCCTCACAGGGAAGAATTTCTTCATAGTATCTAATTTAACCTACTCTCCTTTAGTTTAAAAATATTGCTACTTACCCTGTCTCTATGTACCCATTAATAAACTCCCTCTCCAGCTCTCTTGTAGGCCTCCTTTAGTTACTGGTAGGTGTTTCCAGGTTCCCTGAGAGCCTTCTCACACCCAGGCTGAACAGCCCCAACTACCTCAGCCTGTACCACAGCAGAGGTGCTCCAGCCCCTGATCTTCATCCTACTCAGGACTCGCTCCAAGAAGTCCACATCCTTCTTATGCTGGGGACCCCAGATCTGGATGCAGCACTGTAGGTGTGGTCTCATTGGGGCAGAGTAGAGATTTTCCTCTGAAAATCTCCTCCCTTGACCTGTTGCCCACACTGCTATGGATGCGGACCAGGGCACAGTTGGTTCCTGGGCTGCCAGAGCACATAGCTAGGTCATATCAAGCTTTCCACAATCAACACACCCAAGCCCTTCTTCTCAGGGCTGCTCTCAATCCATGCTTCTCCCAGTCTGTGTTTGCACTTGGGATTGCCCTGGCTCATGTGCAGGACCTCAAACTTGGCCTTGTTGGCCACCCTGTGTTGTCTTACCTTTTGTGCTTGAGTTTGTCCAGGTGCTCACCCAAGTCTGTCCTCCAGACCACCAAAGGGATTGTGTGTCTGAGCCTGTTCACTGTCCTCCTGGCAATGCATCCATCCAGAAGTGGGGCAGGATACGGGTATCATGCTCACAGCTGCTAGAGAAGTTCCTCCACCCCTGATATTTTGGCAGTGACCTGGAAACATCATCTGAGTGAGGGCTCCAGGCTGCCAGCAGCCTTAAGCCTCTGCTGACTGCAGAACTCCACTGGGATGATGTTCATAAAAAATAGGAGATGGTGTGAGGACAACCCTCAGCCATGACATTCTTTTGAGTGTTGGTTGGAAGTTTCTTTTAGCTTACTGAAAAACCAAATAACTACAGGTTGGAGAATGCATTTTGGGGGGCTTTAGCTGAAGAGGGCACGAAGGTAGTTTGGAACATCCCTGACCTGTGATTCACATGGACCAGAATGAACTCTGCAGCCTGATTCATCATCAAGTGTGTCATGATCATGTCCTCCTTGCTTATGTGCAATATAAGGAAGTGGATTTGTTTCCTTTTATTTTAAAAAATGTTCTGTCCACCAGCCTGATTTCTTTTCCCTGCAAAGCAATCCATTTTCCAATAAACCCTCCAGCAGCACAGGCGGTGATAATTCAGGTTACAGGTTTTGACAGAGAAACCACATCGTCAGCAAGTCACTGCTAATGAAAATGGTTTTTTCTTCCTCCTTGTGCATTTCTTCTCATGTCCAGATCTCCACTGCTTGGAGTGGGAGTAAAAGATTTGTTGCAGCAGTATCTTAGGAACCCTCTAAATCTTTGCATGGAGCTGCACTTTTGCTGAACTTTTAAACCATCAAAGCAGGGGGTGAATTCAGGGCATGAACAAGGTGAGCAGCAAAGTCACACCCCACGCTGGGAAGTCTGGAGGAGGCATCATGTGAGAGAGGGAATTTCTGGGCACATCTTCAGGATCTCTGCAGGGCCTGAATGAGGATGTGGGATGGTGGGAGCAGCACAGCCCAGGGCAAGTCCTGGTTTCCACACAGAAATACAGGGGTGTTTCAGCTGACCCTCAGCTGGGGTGGCAGAGGGAAGGAGGGCACTTTCTTCTTGTTGCTCCCACTTACACAAGGACAGGCAAATATATCGCAATGATTGTACAGCAAACCTGATGTTTTTTGATCACATCATGATGTTCCACCTCAGGATCAGTGCACCCAGTGTCTGTTTTGTCAGAAAATTAAACCAAAAGAGCTCAAACGAGAGTCAGAAGATATAGATATCTAGACAGCAGGTCCTGGAGTGTGCATTGTCTTCAGCAGCTGTGTGAGGATCCCGGGACCGCCGGGCTGAGCTGAGACCACAGACAGGTTCTCAGAGGCAGTAGCTTGCTGCTGCCAATATCATCTCTATAAATCAGCTATATCTCAATTGATTTCAGTGACATCCTGCTGGATTTATACCTGAGAGCAGGCACTGACCTTAAGCACATGGTCTGAACAGGGCCATTCCCACTCAGCTGAAACCATTTGGAGGTTTTCCAATGCCATTTGATTGGCATTAAGACTTGATCCATAATGGGAGAGTACATAATAGCCTGACAATAGAATCAAATAAATTTAATCTGGGTCAGATCCTCAGGCAGGGATGTTGATGCATCATAAGGCAGCTCAGTGCAGGTTTTAACTAAAAATAAGACATGGCTCTTTAAATGTCACTGTGAAAGGCCCATATTTGATCTCATAATAATAATATTTTAATTTGAGCTTGTTCCTCCACAGCACACATCTTCCTTGCTCATTAAAATTAATAAGCTACTTTCTCTGGGAAAGACGATGCCCACACCTGTGTTTCAGGAAGAAGGTGACAAGTAAACAAGGACGACATGACAGTTCAGGAATGCTCGAAGACCTTCCTCGCCTTAATGCAATGCAGGAAACAATTTTGCACAGCTCCTTAGCTGGAGCAGTTCTCTCTCCTGGGCTCTCCAGTCTCTAATTTCTATGACCCTGTGAATTTACTGTACACACAATGCATGACTGATGCTTCTACAAGGAAAAAAAACACATTAATTTTTTATTCTCTCCAACCACAAAACTAGAAAACTACTCCCAAGATTGTGTGAAAGTTCATCCCTGGAAAGACATTTGACTTTGGTGGGTGGACTTGACCACAGATTAGGTTTGAGAAGGCAGGAAGGAGGGAGGCAGCAAAGCGTTGGCTGGGTTTGAGGAGTACTTGCACATTCTTCCTTCAGATGAGAGGAGATTGGTGGGATGCAAATAGAGGAGAGAGGAAGGGAAGAGGGGCTATGGAATCCACAGATCAGATAGCCTCATGACTGATGGATGGAGCTGCTACCACAGCCTGGGCTTTTTAGTTTTTTTTCCCCTTTCCTTCTTCCTTGGCCTTCTCTGCCAAGGCAGTGATGCTGGGCTGACAGAGATGGAAATCATTTCCTACCTGTACCAAGAGGTGTCATGTCAGTGGCTGTGGTTGCTGCTGGGGGAGGCTGGGTCCAGCAGCCAGGGGTGGGGTGAGTCTGGCACAGCTCCATGCCCCAGGTTCCTGCAGCATCCTGGCTGAGCACACATTCCCTGCAGGCACACACACACACGAAGGGCACACCTACACACCACATATTTACACATGAACAGAAATCCTGGGCTCACAGGTTGCAGACACACAGAACACGGTAAGCACCAGTGCTGGCACTTGGAGATGCAAATCCCTGGGATCACAGCCCCAGTTCAGTTGCTATTACAGACCAACTCACTCACAGAAAGCTGTCTGGGACTCCCCCTGGTCTCTCCAGCCTCCTTTGGTCTTGACCTCAAAGGCTCGCTGACCCCCTGCTCCAGGGCCATGTCACCTACTCCCTGGCTGGCCCAGCTTCACTGGTGACCACAGACTCCCTCTCACACCCACACTCACTCCAGTTGCTGCACCACCAACACAGGGATCCCATGGCTCCTGGTCCCATTCCAGTTGCTGTACTCAGAGCTGTCCCCATATACAAGCAGAGAGTCTCTCACACAGGGAAAGAGGGTTTAAATGAGGTTTAAAATGGTGTTTATTGAGAAGACAGGACAGATAGCACTCATGAGGCACAGAGTATGGCCAGGCAAGCATAAAGTCCAGCAACCTGTTTACACTTGACCAGTCACTTTATCCCCTTATCCCTCTATTTTCCAAAGCTTGTTCCTCCCTAATCATTGCTACTCTTTTCCTTTCCCTGCCTTTGCTTACCCCCCTCACCACCCCTTAACAAGCTTTGCACAATCCAAAGATGTTCTTCCCATGCATCCCCATGCAGAGACCCTCTTCAGTCAACGAGGAGACCAGAGAGCTGCTGCCCATGGTGAGGGTGCCATTCTATGGAGCCAAAACTCCTCCTGGACAGCCCTGGCAGCTGCTCCTGCCTCTGACTGGGGAATTGGGGCTCCCATGGGCCTCCTGCGTGTGTGGACATGAGCTTTTTGTGATGTAACAGTTACAAGGAAGGGGTGGAAGAAGGCAAGAATGGAGTGTCCTAGCATGGTGGCTCTGCATTTCTCATGGGGCACCACAATGGCAAATCCAAGATGAAGTACAAAGAACCAAACACACAAAAAAACAACAAAAAAACCCACCACCACCACCACCAAAAAACATGCTTGCACACTTTTAAAACTTTTTCATGAATCAGAAGGGCTTTAGGGAAGGGTCTGATTGTCCCAGTCCATTCGGTCTCCACACTCCTGTTTGGTCTCAGATGACAACAGCTGTCATCGTTCAGTGCTGTGCAAATGTGCTTCCTCCCAACACTTGACAGTGTTGCTGCTGTGAGGTGAGTGCAGAAAATTAATCATGAAAATGGGTGGAACGGGAAACCCAGGAGAAAAGAGGATGCTGTGAGCACAGCTGAGGTTTGGGGACTCCTGCATTGTTTCATTTAAAATTAGAGCCTACAACTATTCCCTTGTATGCAGCAGCAAGCCAAAATTAACACTTGGGTTCACTAAGGCTCATTCTTCACACTAGCTTAGGGCAAATTTTCAGGCTATTTAGATATTAAACTTGCACTGAAAAAAATGACTTTAAAAAGCTGTCTCTGAGTCTTCTTCACTGCATAAGAAGAGATTTGGCCACCAGTAAAATTCTGCTTCATTCCATCCACGTGGGATTTCTTTGCTGAACTGTGAGACATGGGCAAGATAACAAGGAGCGGAAAAAGGGATCAGCAGCCTGCTGGGTCACATCTGTTGGTTTTCACTCCACAACTGAACATCTACTGTCCCGCCAGCATCTTCTCCCTTAAAGTGGTACTAGAAAAACTGTGAAGGTATGCTTACTGAGTATTAACAAAAATTAACTCTTTCAAGTAACTCCGATCTGTGCATAGGGTGGATTTAGCAATGCAGTGTGAGGGTTCAGCAATGTTAGGCAGCATAATAAATGTAAATATTGGGGTAATGCTCAGGATAATCAACTTCAGCCTAAATGGGGTTTGCTGCTGATCATTCCCATTGGAATATTGTCTCTTAGTTTCCAGATTCCTCCATCCACCTCAAATAACACAATAGGTCTGAAAATCCCCTGTCAGCCTGGGGTGCCCATGATTTCCAAACTTTTATGATAGAACTGGGAGTGGTAGCACAACTAAAGATTAAGTTTTAAGGATTTGGGACTAATTGGGAACTGATGAATTGGGACTACAGAGCTTAGAGTAGAGTGGAGAGCCCTGGGACCTCCTGTGGCTTCCAAACTCAAAGGTACCATGCAAGATTAGAGTTTAATGGAAGATTGCTGCAATGGATACATTCCTGTGGATATTTCAAATCAGCATTTTCTGACAAAACTCAGTTCTATGAACTGCATCGTCTTTATGGTCTTCCGGTTGTACTCAATTTAAAGCACTAAGCCACACCCTTTTAAAGTCTCTGTTATGGTACAGAAAGAAAAAAGTGGCCAACAACTAGGGAAATCAGAAGATGTTCTAGGGTATTGTGAATCCCCTAGGAACAGAGTGTTTTCAGCATCTAATATGAGATCCACCAAACCTCTTTTCAATCTAGACCTATCAGGCAACCTTAGATTTCTATTCTGGGCAACTTTTATTTCCATCCCCCTGTAAACACTCCATTAGACTGCTCGATGCCTGTTTTAAGAGTGGTGTTTTGTCATCATCTCATGACTGATGACAAGGCACAGATAGACCAAGATTTTCCCTCCCTCACATTGGTACCTGTTCTTGGGCTTTATCTTCCTCTTCCCATCCTTTAATTTGCCTGGTTTATACATGTTTATGGTTTATGGAAAACAGGAAATATAAAGGCAAACCAGACTGATTGTCCAAAGTTAAAGATTAACTACTGAGAGTTAGCACTTATTAGAATACAGCTCTGGGGTTTTTTGGGTTTTTTTGCTGCTTTGAGGAAAAATCCCAAGGAGGCTTCTGCTCTGGTGTCTGCCTTCATGTAGGGCAAAGGATCCTACTGAGCCAGGAGAAAGAGGCAACTACTGTGCCCTTTGGCAAGGACCTGATGGGCTGCTTTTTCTTGACAGCTGAACAGCAGAGTAAATGGACACAGGGAAGTTTTATAGATTTGCTGTCATATAAATGTAGTTTGCACAAAGCGATGAATTCAGCAAGTGTAGTAGTGCTTTACCTTGGCCTCAAGGGAGAAGGTGAAACAAGCATCAATACCTGCATTTAATGCCCAAAATGAGGAAGGTGGACAGACTATAGCCCTCCAGGGCAGCAAGGCTGGTACTGGAAGTTGTGCACTAGGGGATAAAGGATGTGTGGTAGAACAAGGTAGCACAGGTTCAGAGTTCTGGTTTTCTCCTGTCCCATGTCCCCATGGAGGCTTATTCCATGATGCAGAGACCACAGATCATTTCTGTACAACCAAGATTTTCGAGTAATCTTTAAATGGATCCAGATGTCCCAAGTGCCCAGAAAGCATCCTTCTCTCAGAACAGTCATGTTTCTCTCTTCCCTTTTTGTTTCTAACATATTCTGAGTGAAGCACAGCCCTCTGTGCTCCCTTCTTTAAGCCTTTTCTCAACGAAGTATTTGGCAATATCTCACAACCATTAAAAAAGTGCCCAACATCATCACCCTCCTCCACTTCACCCAGTGTGTTGTGTCCCAGAGTACAGACCCAGAAAGTGCCTTATTCAAAGCTGTACAGAAAAGCTGCAACACAGAATGCAGAGCCAGAGGGTTCTCCTCGTGATCTTTCATCTGACGTGAAGCATTTTGAAAGAACTGTATTAGGTTGTGTGATTAAAGGCTCATCTGTATGCACACAGAGGCAGAAGGAAAAGCCGTGGAACCACAATATCCCAGTCAGAGACACAAGACTCTGAATTGGGCTGGGGCTGTTCCAGGGGAGCCTCAGCTTCATGGGTGGGAGGTAATACCCTTCCCAGGGGAAACAGGAGCAGCTCCCCAGCTCACCTCACGGCTGGGAGAGGCATCACTGCCTGGGTATGGGACACATGATAGGATGTGGAGGAAGAGCTGCTCGGGATTCCGCAAGAGCTGAAATGGGATAGGCTGGGGGAGAAACCAAAGTCAGGGAAAGGGAAGGATATAATTAGTTTAGAGAGGAACAAGGGTGGGAAAATGTAGGGAAAAGGGGATAGAGTAGCCAGTCCCAAGTAAACAAGTTGCCAGTTGGTTGGTGTGATGGTGTGCAGGACATTCTCCTGAGCAATGAGACCAGGGGAAGAGATTTGTGGGGAGCTGTTAACAAGGAGATGGGATGGCCCTATTTTACAAGATCTTTATTTTGGTAATTGCTTCACACCTTGTTCTAGTGCAACACAAGTCAGGTTCTATTCTCACCCCAAAGCAGCACTAATGAGTGGTGAAGACAGGAATGCATCTTACTTTTCCATTCTACATTCCTTTTGTGTGTTTGTAGGTGCACTGTTAACAGAACAACAGAATGAGGAGTTCATCCTCTGAATTCCTGAGACTCTATTGTGATTCTGTCACCTAAAGTCTCATTGAGAGCAAAAACCAAAGGGAATCATTTGTATTAAAATCAGACAGACACAGAACCTAAAACAATTCGATCATATAAGGAACTTTCAGTCTTGAACAAACTTAAATTCAGTTCTGAATTTGCTAGTTAGAAGTCTAAGAGCTTACAAAATACTTATCATGAAAAACAAGTCCCCATAAACCAGCAAAACACATAAATCCTCTCTGGGCTAATTATTTGGAAGATGACAACTAGAGTTTTTACACACACACAAGGGTCTGGGTTATGACCCTGAGGAACTGAGAGATATAGCCAAATGATGATCAGAATTTCCTGTTGGCAATAATTTCTTTGGGCTTGATTTTAGTGTTTGGCTCCTGCCAGGATTAAAATCATAATTTCTGAACCTGGAAGGCTTCCAATCTCTTGCTTTCCACCAGACCAATGTTCTTGTGAGGTTCATAGCAAAGATCAGATTCAGTGAGTTCAGGGTCCATAGCAAGGGTCATAGTTCAGGGTTCATAGCAAAGATTCAGATTTTGTCTGTTCAGGGTCACAGGGACATAGGGAAGACCCACTGGGCTGAGCCCCCTGCTTTGGATTACTGCAGGTTTCTTCTCAGATGCCAGACGTTTTCATGTATATCTGCATTTCACTGAATGCCTGGGCTCTGCACAGAAAGTCTTGAAATAAGGTTGCTGTTATGCAGCAAACCCTCACTCACCAGAGTAAATTCTCTTCTTTGGATAGTTTCTAAGTATTTGCAATTGCTTTAAGAAGCCATCTTTTCTGTTGCCCAGATCTCAAGCATGGTTTCACATCAGACCTGCTCCTGGAGCAGCCTGATTTATACCACTCTGTTCTCATGCATGGTGAAGTGGCTCCTTGAATTGAACAGCTCCAGACAAATTATAATGCAATGAAAAAGAAGTATATTTAAGGTCTGTAGGCAGTTTTATACCACTCAAAATATCACCCTTCTTCCTACAGTGATGTGTGCAAGTCCCATTGAAAGACAGCACTTCTCATTTTATCTCACTGGCATTTGCTTTCTGGGTTTCAAATCACGATCAGGGTAAATCCTGCTTGTGTAAGAAAAGGTCTTCTGCTTCTGAGAAACAAAATTCATTTACGAGCATCCATTCAGTTACATCCATCCTCACACTGGCAACCTTGCTCTGTATGCACACTAAGCTCCTCAAGGCAATTGAGGCCCTCAGCTCTCACTGGAGTGCACAGGAAATGAAAATGGTTTGGCCTTTACTTGGAGTATAGTGGGATGAAGCCTCATTTCACGCTTGTATATGAAAAGGCCTTAGAGTATTTATTTTTGCATTAAGCTATTCTTTCCTCAAACAACTGGTAACAATATGCCTCCCTTAGGGTTGAAGTCTGTTCTGATGATATAATATACCTAATATTTCTCTGTAGCAGCTGGTCTTCTTAAAATATCACATTGGATTGATAACCTTCAAGGAAGCTTTGTACTGCATGTGATGACTGCTTCATATTTTATCATCACAGTGAGAATTGTTTTAATCTCTCCTACAATTCCATCTCCTATAGGACCTGCAAGGAGGTAGGTGGCACTTATGTGTCACCTGCACTGGTGGCTCAGGCAGCTCTCCCACCAAATCTTGTGTCATTCGTGTCTTTGGTAATAACCTTGGGGCTCAGAAGGAGGCAAGCATGATTAATAGGCACAAGAAATAGAGATATCCATGCCATTGCTCAATGCATGCATGGCTTAAAAGCTGCAGAAACTTTGTAAATATTTCACTCAGAAAAAGAGCTACTTTAATTTTGTGAGCTCTGAGTTCTTTCATGGTCATTAGCTATTATAGAGAGACCAGTGCTCCTGAGTCAGTTTTTCAGAAGGGCTTGCCTTCCCTGGTAAGATTAATTGAAACTGATGGACATAATGGGTCGTATATCATCCTTTGGGGTGGAAGACTGAGTTCTTTCATTATCCTAAATCTTATCTATCATGGAACTTAATTAGGAAAAAAAAATCCTACAGAATCTGAAAAGGGTTTTTCCCTAACGCCTCTGAAGTCAATGCATGAGGTCCTATAACCCTTACCAGTCTCAGTGATTGGATGATATGCACCCACTGCTCAAAGGTTACAGACATCGCTGCTGATCTGGTGCTGAGATGTCTCAAATCAGGGGCAGTGAAATCATTGTCTAAGTTTATGGGTGAACTTGGGACAGCCATGTGGTTTCCATCTTGCAGACTTACAGTGTTCATGCCCACGTTTTTAATCCCTATGCAAATTCCCTGTTTCCTTCATTAGGTGCATGTGTCCCACAGAGTTCATGCATAAGCATTTCAAAATATACAAAATGCCTCTAGTCCTAAATCCAATTTTATTACATTCTTAAAAGTTTAGAGTTAGCAGGATGGACAAATTCCACTCCTGCCTAAGCAGTGCATGACCTTTAGCTTTCCTTTAAATCAGGCTTCTCCATCTGTGTGATCTTTACGAAGCAAAATGTCGTTCAATTAAATCTAATCTTCTGCTTGCAACTCTTGCCAGGGTTTCCTCCACTGCTGCTTTGGGACCAGCTGACTCTGTGTGGACCAGCTCCCTGTGTGAAAAGGAAAAGGCACATGGAGTGAGGAGGAAGTTTCTCACCTGTTGTTTAAGCTGGTGTGCCACACTGCTCAGGCTCATACATGCTAACACTGGATCAGGACAGGGTTAAGTTACTCCAACGGCAGTGTAATTTTACTAATGTAAAATGCAAACTATATTGGATTCACGATTAAGATGATGCTCTTCATTCTCCTTCCTATGAGAAGTAGGTGACTGTTAGCAGCTCTCTCCATGTCTTCCAGCAACAGAGTTACTTAAATCTCCACTCCTCTTATCTGTTTCCTTCAAAAACCTTCTAGGTCTCTGAATTGCTGCTAAGCAAATGCATGCTTTGATACTAAAATAATGAGCATTATGGAAGACAAATACCAGTATGTGTACATATGTGCAGCTCCTATCTCTGTATATCTCTTCGTGATTCAGTCTATCTCCAGCCATCCTGTATAGAAATTATGGTTTGTTTCAGTATTAAAAGATTTCATGCTAGGTAGCAACAGAGCCCAGACCAAGTTTATGAGCCATTCTCGTCCTTCAAAGGACATAGATTAACCATTTAAAAATAACACAGTGAATTTCTGATCAACAGCTGAGACTTGGTGCAAGAACCTGAACAACTGTTTGACAGACTTTCATGCCAAAGCTCCCCAAACCAAATTTAATATGTTTTATGCTCTCTTTTAATCAAAGTTCAGTGACCTGTTTCTTGCACTTGTGTTGTTATATACAAAGGGAAATAATGTGATGGATTTTAAAATCATGGTATACATCCAGATCACTAGAAACAATGTCTGAACTAGCCCGGATGTAGTTCTCCCCTGACACCTTAAAGCACACTCCTCAAATGTGGCCACATTTGTTTCCAGGAACAAAATTGTGGTGCAGACCCTTGTCTTGATTGCTATAGCAATTGTAGCAAAGCCTCTTAGACACAGTTCTTTGAAGCTGCAAACCACTGTCATTCTGTGAAGGGGAAGGTCCTGGGTCACTCCCCACACCCTAGTGACATATCCGGTTCTGCGAAAGGAGGGTAGGAGTGCCTCTGTTTTACTCTAAGTAATCTCTGATGCGCCGTACAAATTCAATATAACAGCAGTAGATAAACTCTAGGACACCCAGCAATCTGGTCTTCTCATTTTCTGCACCTTGAGAATGGCAGGTAGATAAAATAGTCTTGTTTGTTGTGAGCACTGACTGACTCCATTGTTAACCTCAGACATCCAGGTGGGTTCCTGAGCCTCTTAGCCAATATCTAAACAAAGTTCTGCCAGTTGTTTTGAGCAAAACTAGATAAAGCAACATCCTGAGCTCTGTTGAGTGAGGAGCCAGAATCTACTTTAGGGGGTTGTGATCAAGCTTCTTTCTTGATAATAAGATTAAAAGGGTGTCTGGGAAATAGGTGACAGTGACATCACAGTGGAGCAGGAATATAGACATGCATCAAAGGACAGGAACAGTGACAAAGAGTCCTTCTCTGTCAGCGGCCAACAGCTAGAGCCACATGTGGACAAGGGCTTATTTAGGGAGCAATAGGTTGTTTCATTCAATAAAGTGATAATCTGCTTCATTCTCTCACCCTTGATGGATAAAGTCCCTGTCTGAAGGGGAAGTGGATTATTCTGTATGTGGAAATTGGATTATGGCTGAAGGAAATGGAGCACTCTGCTGTTTCAGCTTATTAGACAGAGGCTTTAGCTTCACCTTCCTGCAGATCTGCTTGGTCCAGGTGCTGGAGGCACACACTGCGAGCGATGCCCACTGATGTGGTTCAGGGTCATAGCACCTGGCAATTCCTTTGCTGCTGTAGACAAGAGAGAGGATCAGGATTTGACAACTGTCCAGAGAAAACCCCTCTCCTTTGGGTCTGAGTAAACCCTCTGGATTTGGGTTTTTGAGTTTACCTAGGCAAGATCCAATTTCTCTTCTTCCGGTCACCTCCTTCCACCAGGTATTGGAGGTGGTTTAGGTTTTGTTTGAAGATGACAGCTGATACAGCTGAACAACATGACCACTGGATCTGGCTTAGGCCGCTGAGAGCCTTTGTCATTTCAGATACTCACATTCATTCATGACTGCAAGGCTGTCTGGTTACCTCCTCAGGAACAGGTTCCTGAGATCTTCCTCAGAGGTCTCCTTTCTGGGCTGAAGGTGGACCCTGTCAGGACCTTTCTGTCTCATCTCCAGCTCACCACCAAATGTATTGCAAAGCTGCAGTATGAGGGATAGTATGAGAGTCTTGTATGGGAGCCTTGTGCACTTCCTCCCTCCCTTTCCACTGGCACTGCTGTGATTGAAGGTTGACTTTCCAGCCCACTTCACACTGAAGTGGCAGATGACATTTCAGTCATTTCAGTTATATATGGGAAGCAAATTCAAAATATGTGTCTCAAGGACCAATGGAAAAGCAGCATTTGATACTGAAGGAGAATATGTCACTGCTGCCGTATGTCTCTTCTAAAAATGAATGGGCAGCAAAGGAGACCAAGGGACCCCACACAGCAGAGCAATGAGAGAGGACACGTCCTTCATAATAAGCCAATAAGGTCTCACAGGTCTTATTTGGAGAGACTACTTCCCTAATATACCTTCTGCAAAGACGAAATTTCTGCTGATTCCCTTCCCTTCCTCTTTCACAGATGTAACCAGCAGCACAGGAAGATGATGATTTTTTTTTCCCTTTCCAACATAAGTGAAACAAAAGATTCACTAGTGGAAGAGCAACACTGGCAGCCATAAATTAGATTTCTGGAAAGTCAGATTCTTGCTGTTTTATAAGTGGGTATGGGTCCTGTTGTACATGGGGCTTTTGGGAGAAAGAGGGCTGCAGGGAATGATGTCAAGGCAGTGAGATCCTTTTCCTAGGCTGGGTTGCAGTGATTGATGGGCAGTGGTGGGATTATATCATCCATTTATTTTCCAGTGTTTTTTAAGGCTGTAACTCACCATAAAAATCCAGTTTTTGCCTGCTCTGTCATATCTTCTTATAAATATAAGCGATCTTCTAGTCTGAATTTGGCAAGTGCATGCTATAGGCATAAAAGAAGGTTACAAATAAGAAGTGATTTGGCAACAGGTGATAATCAAAACCTCTGTGGAATCAGCTTTCAGGCAAACATTCTTGAATGTAACCTTACACTTCATTGCACTTTTATTTTTTTTTTTAGCAACCCTAAACTAAACCCTTGTTTGGGTAAAAGATTTCCTTGTCATCTAATTGTGTTCTGCTCACGTCTGATGCCCAGGGGGGTTCCCTGCTGGTGTAATGATGATGGTGTGCCACAACATCCTTTACCTGGAAATTACCTGTGATTGCTATGGTCTTGTTCTGTGATAGTGGCTCTGTCTAACCCTTACAGAGTGAGCAGCCAGAGAACAGCTTGTGTGCTCCTCACCCCACCTGAGGGGCCCAGTGACAAGTGAATGTCACCGTTTGTTCTCCTAGGGTTCAGCATGTCTTTGGGAGGGGACAGGTGTGCTTGGACACACAAACACTGTCTGGGAGACACCAAGGTCTGAAGACACCTAAGGTATCCACTGTTGCCCATAGGATGGACTCACCTTGCAGCAGTTCATGGAGAACTGTTGCTTGTGAGATGGACTCAGTTGGAGAAATTCATGGAGACTGAATGGTGGAAGAGAAATAGGGGTGCAAAAATGTGACTTGCTTTACAGATTTACTTTGCTAGTCAGTAGATATACTAGCAAATCAGAAAAACAGCCATTCCTCCTACACCTGGATGTTTCTAACACTGCCTACTCACGTGCCTTCCCAAAATAAGAAACACCTTATCCTTTGCCTCACCATTTGTATGGTACACAGTGCAGTAGCAAGGTGCAGAGATGCAGGACTTTTTCTCCCCTGACCATTATCTTCTGGCCTCAGCATGAGATATTACTCTTTTTATACCTAAGTTTACAGGGTTACTGATGCCCCAACTGTCCAACACACAAAACTTGCACTTCACTGAGGAAGTACTGAACACACAGGGGAAGCACTGAAGGCATTGCAAAGTATTGTCAACAGAACTGATTAACAAATAACCAAGTAGAGGGATTTATTGCACATAAATTCTGAAACCAATTATATCTCCTTTGGGGCCTGGGTAATGAAAAGTCTCATGTGTGTGCTTTCAAAGCACTATAAATCTCATGTATTCTTCAGTGTCCTCATCTAGAAAATGGGTCTAGTGGTGTGGGCTGCAGCAAGCTGGATGCACTGGTTATTGCCACCCAACCACTCTGAACTGGCAGCAAAACAAAGAATTCTATTTAGGATCTGTACAATTTTTAGTAGTTTGGGGGGTTTTATTAATTTTATTTTGAGTTTTACTGTGGCTGTTGTTGATTTGCTTTTGGTGGGGCAGAGGTGTTTGTCTGTCCGATTGTTTAAAATAAAATAATGGCCACTTCCTGAATGACCTATTTTGAGATGTATTTAATTTAATTTCTATTGTCATTGCTTGTTCCAGGATGCATGCAGATTCTACTCCATGAGTAAACACTCCTCATAACTGTAGTTGTAGAGCGATGGCAGGACAGAATCTGCAATGTACTTAAGACTTGTCATCTTAAAGCACCTGAATCTAAACTGATTGTAAATTTCAATTTCAAACACTTCTGTATGTCAATCCCTTTGCAGAAAAAAAAAATTAGATAGGAATAGTGAAGAGAATGTGTTTAATTATTATAACGATTGCAAAACTAGATATATCTATACCACATGCACCTGGTAGCCTGAATAATTTTACAGATGGTGAGGGAAAAAATGGCTGAGAAATTTTCAGTGTCTGCAACTAGATTCAGCAAATAAGAGAGGAGGGTCAAAGAGTTAAACTTAATTGCCAGGGTGTTTATGCAGGTAGGCATTTCTTCTTGGCTGTTTTAAGTGACTTGGGGCAGTGAGTCAGAAAGCAGCAACTCATTGTAGTCCCATTCTTCTTCCTGAAATTACCTCCTTCTTTTTGGCTTCACTATGTTGCCATCTTTCTTGATAGAAGCATTTGGGACCAAAGGATATATTGCTCTGCAATAGGTTTATGCATCCTACATCTGCTGTACCAGGCCTAAGATAAACCCTACAACTCAGATCATGCTCTAGCTCAGCCTTGTTTGCAGGTGGAGTTCTGAGCAGTGCTCTTTGCTACTTGCAGCTGTCATCCAAATTTTAATTGATTCCTCAACTAGACTGAAATGACAGGCTGACATTTTTGCTATAGGATCTACTCTGCTGGGTGATATCTGAGGAGAGACAGTCAGCATGGTGGATTTCTGGACTACAACAAAGCAGCATGAAAGAGAATAATAGAGCTGAGGAATTACTTTTACTGGGAAATGATGTGGTACTGCTTCTGTGCTTAGCTCATGTGTGTCTCAAGCTGCTACTGCAGTCTTGGGTGAAGGGAATGAACTCAGAAAATGGAAAACACCAGGTTTTTAGATCACCTGAAAAAGAATTGGTATGGGAGACTCCGAACTAAGCAGTGAGCAGCCATCACTGCTCTACTTCTTGGTACTGGGTAGTACTGACCAGACAATCGGCAGTGGAGGATGTTTCTTCACCTCTGCGGCAGTGATGTGCTCTGCCCCAAGCCACAGAGCTGGGCAGCACAGGGAAGAGGGTAGAGAGATCTGCCAAGCTTTGGGCTCCAAGATGTAGGGTACCAGTCATGACTTGGTTCCTGTACCTGGCAGCAAAGTTCCAAGGGAAGAGAAGGAAAAGGACACAAAGCCAACAGGAAGTGGAGGTGGGAGGTTGGCACGCTTGAGTGATGTGTGATTTTTGTTAGAGAGAAGAAACAATCTATGGGATGACAAATCTTTTGACAGGAGCATGGAAGGATTGGAGAAATGCTACCAGAGCCAGAGAGGGAGGTCTTTACTACAACTTTCTGACCAGGACCACAAAGAAAGGGGAGGGGCAAGAAGATGGCAAGGGTGTGCACATAAGAAGAAAGAACAGAAATAACGTCAGTCATAGGGAAGAGAGGTTCTTAGCAGAACTCAAACTACTGAAGCTCTCAAGGAATCCCACCCTGGAGTAATTCACCTCCTAACTGTGTGGAGTAATATGATTGCAAGACCTTAAACCATCTCTGACACAGAATACCAATGTGTTCAATCAACTGTATTCATCCTGCTGCCACTGTGATGCCAGCTGGGTGTAAGAGCTAGAAGGAAACTAAGCCCCTAGAGGAAAACTGTCTGTTAGTTCCTGCTGAAGGCAAAGGGATCTTTAATTTCATTCTTTCCTTCTTTCTCAGATCCTTAGAAACATGAGGCTGAAACGTGTGTTCTCAAGCAAAGACTGCTTTGTTCCTAGGAGAGGCAGTGTCTCTCCTGTAGCACAAGAGAAGCATATATGATGATTTGGTCCGAGGTATCTATTTGCTGCTGAGGGACTGCTGCTGGGGAGGGCATGTCTTTATATTAGTTCAACCTGAGTAGTTGCAAGGGTCCATACCCCTCTCCAATTACATCTTATTTCTATGGAAACGTTTGCTGTTCTGAAAGTCTTGTTTGTTTTCCTCTCTGGTCCACTGTGTTCTGCTCCTTTCTCGATCTCCTTTTTATGCAGCACTCTTTCATACTCTTTTTCCAATTAATATCCCTATATCTCTCTCCTACCCCTGTTTCTATCTTCTTTCAGTCTCCTCTCATTTGCTCTCCATCTGCCCTTTTGTCTCTTGCCCTGGTTTGCTGTCCTCCTCCCTCTGTCCTCTCACTTTGATTTTCGATCTCTCTTTATCAAGTTTGCCTCTTCACAATCCCCATCACTGCTTCTTTCCTTGTTCACTGTTCCCAGCCTCCCCTTGTGCAGATCACTGTCTGCTGCTGCAGCTTCTCTGGTGGCTTGAAATGCAGCTGACCTCTCTATGCAGGAGCCAGAGATGGAGTTTGATGCAAGAGACATCTTAAGATTTATATGTTTCACTTGTGGCAGCAGGCACTTCAATTGCCTCTAGAGACTTGCTGGGTCACTTAAGCTGTCACCAGAGGTATCCATTCAACTACTGCAGTTCTCCTTGTCTGATCTATAGTTTCAGATTTTTTAGCCTGTTCTCTCTTCCCCTGTGAGCTGTGGGTAGGAGCAACCTACTTCCTTCTACACCTGGATCATTGGGAGGAAAAGGAGACATCTGAAGGGAGTTTTAGTCTGCCTGGTTCTCAGTGAAGACACTCTCCTGAAAGGGCCATACTGCAGAAGAAGACCTGGGCATAGCAAAGGGCCTTCTTGAGCAGCAGGTGTCCTGGAAAACAGATATTTTCACAGTGTGGCCTTGTCTGAAGGACATGAACAGGCAGTGGGGAAAAGTCTCTGCAGGAGACCAAGTGGTACAACATTTACAGAAAGCCACTGAGGCAATGCATTTATTAGACTGGAGGAAAACTGATAAAATTCAACTCCTTCATGTCTCCCAGGCATCCCTTGGCCCTCTGCCTCTCCAGGTGAGCCTCATCTGCCTACTCAGATACAATCATGGAATGGCTTGGGCTGGAAGGAACCTTAGAGATCAGCTACTTCCAACCTCTTTGCAAAGGGCAGGGACACAGTCCACTACACCAGGTTATTCAGAGCCCCATCCAACCTGGCCTTAAATGCTTCCAGGGATGCCTGCTTCTCTGGTCAACATGATCCCATGTCTCACCAGTCTCACAGTAAATAAATTCTTCCTAACATCTAATCTAAATCTCCCCTTTTTAAGTTCAAGACTGTTTTCCCTTGTCATATCTCTATATGCCCATGTAAAGAGTTTCTCTCTATCCTTTTGATAAGTTTCTTTAGGTACTGGAAAACTGCCATAAAATCTCCCTTGATCCTTCTCCAGGCTGAATAACCCCAGCTCTCTCAGCCTATATTCATAGGAGAAGTGCTGCAGCCCTCCTCTGGACATGCCCTAGCAGGTCCATATCTGGTGCTGAGGACCTGTAAGAGCAGGTCAGGAAGGTCTCACAGGAGCAGAGTAGAGGGGCAGAATCCCCTCCCTTGGCCTGCTGCCCACGGTGCTGTGGATGCAGCCCAGGATGTGGTTGGCTTTCTGGACTGCCAGCACACATCTCCAGGTCATGTCCAGCTTTTCATCCAAAAGGAGCCCCAAAACCTCTCTGTAGGACCACTCTCAATGAGTTCTCCTCCCAGTCTGTACTTGTGTCTGGGACTGCCCCAACAAAGGTGCAGCACTTTGAACTTGGACTCGTTGGACTTTATAAGTCCACATCTCAAGTTTGTCCAGGTCCCTCTGGATGGCATCCTGTTGCAGAACAGAATGGGTTAAACATGAACAGCGCTGCTAACTTGTTAAAAACGGTATAGCAGGAGCTATGAGAAAGATGCAGATAGAAGAAACTGCAAAAATCACATCCTTTTGCATAGAACAGAACACCCTGGTGAAGATTGCAGAACATCCTGCAGCAAGGTAAGCAAGTATGCAAAAGAAAAAGTAACATTATAGCTAGCTATGCACTGGCTAGCACGTAGACAGAACAAATGAAAATTGTTATGTGGAAGCTTAAACAGTATAAATACCTGTGCCTGTTTTTAATAAATGTCCTTGTGGCACCAATGCTTGTTTAGTGTGTTTCAGTCGCCGTCAGCATCCCATCCTTCTGTTGTGTCAACGGCCCTGCTCATCTTGGTGTCATCTGCAGATTTGCTGAGGGTGCTCTCCATCTCCCTCTCTGTGTCACTGATGAAATTATTGAAGGACACTGGTCCCAAGACACAGCCTGAGGGACACAGCTCATCACCAGCCTCCACCTGGACATAGGAGCCATTCACCACAACTCTCTGGCTGCCTCCATCCAGACAATTCCTTATCCACACTGAATCCATGTCTCTCCATTTGGAGATACACATGTCCTGCTGTGCCAAAGGCCTTACAGAACTCTAGGCAGATGACATCAATCAGTCTTCCCTTGTTGCCTGTTGCAGTCATTCCATCATACAATGTCACCGGACTGGTGAGGCGCAATTTACCCCCTTAGTGAAAATATTTAGATTTTTTTAGCTCTTCAGATCTATGGGCCAAGGCACAGGATGTTCTCCCTAAGCCTCATTAATCTTCAGCATTCAACTTCTTCATAGCATAGCTTGACACTGAAAGCTCTTATCCTCAATTTTCAGCGCACCTTTGCAGATGAAGGAAAACGTGGTAGTAGGGTCTATGGGGACGCTCTGCTATTGGAAAGCAAGAGAAACCCTTGCTCTTCTCAAAGGTTGTGTCAAGACAGCAGGCAATTAAGCATAGTTATAAGTGAATTCCTTTTAGTCTTAATAAAAGCAGAGGAATTCCCTGCAGAAAACTCCTGAGTTCCTCTTACTGACAATATAGGTGTCCAATATAAACCACAACAGACTCAGAAGACATAATTTATTGTGTAAAAGTTCACAGTTAAAGAAAAAAGAAAGTAATGTATTTATAACTAGATCTGTGCTCTTTTCCCTCTCTCTCTCCCTTGACTCCATTTAACATTCCCAGAGGATATACTGAGATTAATGGGAAAGGTTCTGGACTGGACTAAAATGACAGTTCTACTCCCAAAGGTGCAGGACTTTAAACAAGATAAAGCAAAGGCTTGGTAGCCCAGATTACTCCAGTATTGCTCTAACACATACACAGCACAATAAAATATGGTATAAACTCATCTAATCTGTCAGCACAGGATGAGTAAGTACTGGAAAGTTGAAACATGTTTCAAATTTTCTCACGTTAAAAATGCCTTCAAAATTGGTAATATGTTAAATTGATGACCACTTGTGAAATATTTTATTGGAAAAGCAATGCCTTTTCTGCCAGGGAAGTTGTACTGTCACAACTCCTCCAGAATCAGCTCCAAGGAGGACTTTCCTAAGCAGAAATAGCCATGACAGGATTCATGGTTCTCCCTGAATTTTTCCATCTGCCCATGCCTGGTGGCAGCTCTCCCCCTGCAAATCCCAGCAAGTAGTGAGAGGGTACTAAACAACTTTCACTATGTTCAAGTCTTTTGTCCTGGAGCAAGCCTCATGTCATTTCCTGTGAGTGTGTGGTCTGGCTGCAGCCTTAACCCTGCACACTGGACAGGACCCAGGCAGGGCAGCGAAAGGGGAATAGCCCCCCTTCCTCTGAGCTCCTCACTCTCCCATTATGCAGTTCCCCAGCAGGGATGCTCTCAGTGATGCTCCATTTATTCCCATATTTTGGCATTTCATTCTGCCTCTTGTTGAATTTCTTCTCTATTTTAAGGTCACTTAAAGGATTTATGTCTAAAAGGTGGGATCAGTTGTTCTACAAAACGAAGGAAAAATTCCTGTACCTGAGAAGGAACAACCTCATGCACCAATGCATTTTGGAAAACACCATGGAAACCACAGATGGAAATCACTTGTGCACTACAGGGGGGTCCTGGTTGGCGTGAAGTTGAACACGAGCCAACAACGCGTGCTTGCAGCAGAGAGGAAATTATGTCCTGAGCCTCCTCAGGCAGAGCACTGCCAGCAGGATGAGGGAGGTGATCCTTCTTTTCTACTCAGCACTGGTTGAGACACATCTGCAAAGTTGTATCCAGTGCTGGGCTGCCAAATGCAAGAGAGACATGGGCATATTTGAGAACTAGTCCAACAAAGAGCCGTGAAGATGATTAAGGCAATGCAGCATTTTTGATATGCTGAAAGGCTGAGAGAACTAGGGCTGTTTAGCCTGGAGAAGAGGAGGCTCAAAAGGATCTTATCAATACAGACAAATGCCTGAAGGGAGGGTGCAAATTAGATGGAGCCAGATTCTTTTTCATGATGCCCAGTGCTAGGATCAGAGGCAATGGGCAAAGACTGAAACAGAGGAACAGAGGAGGTTCCCTCTGAACACCAGGAAACATTTCCTTACTGCAAGGCTGACTGAATGCTGACACAGATTACCCAGGCAGATTGGGCAGTTTCCCTCATTTGAGATATTCAAAAGTCAACTGGACATGGTCCTGAGAAACTGGCTCTACATGGCTCTGCTTGAGCAAGGGGTTTGGACTGGATGACCTCACAAAGTCCCCTGCAACCTCAGCCCTTCTGTGGTTCCGTGATTTAGACTGTAGAAATGCATGTGCTGCTCTGGACTTCTACTAAAGGAAAAAAGGAAAAATAAAAAAAATATTCTTTATGAATAGGCAGCAGACAGAGATTCCCAGAGGTAGAGACCTTCTTCCTCACGCCGTGCCTTTGAGGGACCCCTCCACACTTCAGGCATGATGGAGCAAATCAATTTTCATGGCCAGTCAGGCCTTGGCTCCTCTGCTGAGTCACAGATTTTGCAGCACCAGTTCTGCGGAGTGGCTGGCTCTGCTCAGCAGCGCTGGGCTGACAGTGGGGAGCTGCCTGCTGGAAATAGAAGCACGAAAATTGATTGCACATGTAGTGAAGGGAATAGCGAATTTCTTTAACAGGAATCACAAATTTCTGAAGCAAAGCACTCTCTCAGCCTGTCCAAGATGTTGCTGCAAGGGCAAATCAGGCCTCACTCTATCCTACCTGACGTGTCCCTTTTGGTGTGCTGGAGACAGCAGCGCTGGGTGCTGGTGCCGGCAGATGCAGCCCAGCTGTGGTGGCAACAGGCACAGATTTGGGACCTTCACATCTGCCCAGAGTAGAGGTCATGTGCTGCTCTTTCTCAAGGAGTTCTCTCTGCAGTAACCCAGGGCAGCTGGTTCCAACAAGAGAGGCTTTCAGAGCTCAGTTTTCCAGGAAGGGATAACACAAAGTAAAAATGTCATGAAGACCACATGATACGTGAAGAAAAGCTTGTGGATTGGTAATGCTGTGAGAGAGCATTATGGACATCTGCTCTGAACAAGTCAGCCCCCCCAGCAGATTTGCCCAGATTCAGCCCAGCTTCCTTCGAGAGGGGCTCCTCAGACCCTGGTCCCTGCCTTGTGCAGGAAACTGCCATAAATCACTTGAATTTCCAGGCTAATGCTCAAGCTGAAGCAACAGAGCAGTGCAGGATTCCCAGGATTTACAGCCCAGAGTCAATCACTTGCATCAAGACCTGCTTTTCTTGGGAAGGGCATTTCCCTGCTCCCTGAGGCAGCTGGGGTGAAGGATGGGCTCCCAGGTGAAAACCTTTGTGTGTGTCCTCGGCCACCACCACACCTCCCTTAGTGCTTGGACTGATGCTCGCTGTCCTCCCACCTGCTCAGTGGGACCAGGCTGTGCCAGCATCCTTTGTTGCACAGCCCACCCCATTCCATGTGGAGATTTTTGCTTTTTCATCCCAGAAATGGCATTTGTTTATCAGCAAAGAAACAAGCATTCATTCATTGTCCTGCTCAGGTAGCATAAAGTATGTATTAGGCTAATACCTGACTCTAGGAGGTGACCTTCTGAGCTAATTAAATTTTGTCTAAGGGTCAATTTGCACTGAATTTTCCACAATTATTAATCCATTATCACTTGGTATGCTGACAGAACCTTTAAGAAATACTCCAAAAGAATGCATCCAAATTCTTTTTTCCCAAGTGATTCATGAAAAATATTGAAAAATCCCAGCAGCTGTTTTCAGGTGCCAGGATTTTAAACGAATTCCTTTCTTTTAACTACTGTCTGAGATATTTGTGGAAAGTATTAGTAAGCCTGAGTGACCACAGACATTTGTGGTTTTGTGAAAATTGACTTTTGTTTCAGTAAAAAAAGAAGAACCAATAAAAGAAATATTTTAAACACATGGCATGTTTTCAAAACCCACAGAGGTCTCCGCATAAAGGAAATGGTTTTTAAAATGTCATATTTCAACTGGAGGAGGGGAATTTGAAGAAGTTACAAAGTTGAATATTAGTGGATCAAGAAGCTTCTTTATGAGCAATGGAGAAATGATCTCCAGCTGGCATAAACACACAGCAGAGCCAGCTGAGATCTTTGGAATTTTCATGCCCACTGCTTGCCATGGGGGCGGGCTCAGCTCTGCCTGGGATTTAAGGTGAGGTTGGAGGGAAGGTTGTCCAGATCCTCGGTGGGAGCAGGGACAGATTCTTAGACCAGGTGGGCTGGGCTTCACTTGTGCCAGTGCTGAGAAGTTGCTTCACACTCTGTGGGAGGCCAAAAACAACAGCTCTGGCTTCTTGGACGTGGTTCTTTAATCTCCTTGCAGAAAAAGCTGAGTCTTGCTCTTTTGCCTCAATTTGGAAGATTTAGGGGGATTCTTTTATGTTGTTATTCAAAAGAAATTTTAAAAATTGTTGCTTCAAGAGGTATGGGAATGATATTTCTATTTTCTTCTCTCCCCTTCACTTACTTCTCCCTTATGCCTTGATTTACACTGCACCAACTAAGTGGCCCTGGTTGCTCTTCACTCACACTGTGCACAGTTTATCTGTCTTCACTATCTTCAGCAAGGCTGCATCTGCTACAGTGAAAGGTGAAATTTTACTCAGCAGCTTCCTGTGCCCACTTCGGAGAAGGGAAGTGTTTGGGGTTTTTCTTTTTTTTTCTCCCCTTCTTTTTTCTTCTTTTTTTTTCCTTCCTTTTTCTTCTATTTTTTTTTCTTTTTTTTTCCTTCCTTTCTCTTTTTTTTTTTTTTTTTCCCCTTCTTTTTTTTTTTTTCTCCCCCTGTCTTTTTTCTTTTTCATTTTCAGCTTAGCCATTTAATGGGTTAAATTCTGTGGCCACCCTTACATCAGTGAGGTCAGGGTGTTCCAACAGCCTGACTGCAACCCATGTCACATGCTACAAGCCAGCATGTATACATATCTGTTTCCCTCTTTCTCACTCCCCTGACTCATAAAGGCTCATAAAAATTTTGATTTTAGATTAAATGCCAGATGGGTCATCTTTTATACAGGAGAACTAAAAATTGCTTCAAACCCTGGGCTTCCTTAGCAATAGCAATGACGAGCATGAAGTTGCCTTTAAGATTTGGCTTCAATTGGAAATTACTAATGTTTTAAAGAGAAGAAGAATATACATGAAAGGAAAAGGAACACCACACATGTAGACAAATATTCCCAAGAATTCTGGATTTTTTTACTAGATTGTCGGTTTTTAACTGGAGTGTAAGACTGATGGATAAAAATGCATGGGCAGCAAAAATACGGCATTTGTTGCACTTATCTGTCTAAGGAAACAATACATTCAAGCCCCTTCCTATTGCCCTGCTTTGCCCAGAAATGTGTAGTTGCAACCCTGACAGATGCTGCAAAACCCTGTTTAGTCAGACACCATTACTATATTGACTGTGATACCAAAAAAGTCATCCACAGCCAGCATGTAACTCCCAAATATTGGCATCTTGGCCACATTTTACAAGTATTTGTCTTCCCCTGTGGTAAAGTCTGATTTATGCATCCTTTCCATGTGCTGGGCAGCAGGGTTTCGTGGAAGGAACCCTCCTGGAGTTCAGTGGGGCTCTTCATTGCTGTAGATGCTCATTGCTTCCTTGCTTGCCCAAACTAAACCAGGATCCAAATTTTTAAAGGGTGCCTTAAAAGACACATCTAACCCCTCAATGCCACCAGGATCTAAGTGCTTAATTTACTTTTTCAAAGAACATGAATGATGAAAAAAACATGACATGATTTTCAGGATGAGAAAGGGATGTTTTTCTAGAAGGAGACAGCAATGGTAGGCTTAAAAATGGAGCATTTTGAAGGATTAATATGCACATTTCTATTCCAAATCTCCAAATCTTCAAAGCTTCATTACTAATTCTGGGTACACAACTTCTTGTGTCAGACACACTTGAGGGAGCACTGAGCATGGTGAATCCTTAAAACCCAGGTCCCTCCAAGGTGTCTCAAGACACCCATCAGAAAATAAAGTCAATTTGGAGCACAAGTCACTTCACAGATCTTTTATTGCTTCTGAATAGCTGCTGTCATCCTGTACCAAATCATTACAGAAACTCCACACCTGCTATCCCAAATAACTGCATTTGGGGTGGAGCTATTTGGTAGCAAGCAACACTGTACGCCCTACAAAACCCTTACGTAATGGAAGCACTGAGTTATTTGTGAACTGTCATTTCTGGTTTATATCAAATGACATATTCCCCTTCAGTCTTCCTAATTATCAGCATTTTTATTCCTTTTTTTTTGTTGAATAATATCTGGGAGTATTTACTGAATGTCAAATGCCTTATTTCACATCATTTTCAGTTTGGTAGATTAGATCATTGGTAGTTCTGGAGATGTTACTTTGAATTATTTGGAAGGTATAAATCTATAACATTTGATGAATTTCAGGAATATTTTTCATTAAAAATGTATCATAGGGGTTCAGTGTGTGGTTTCTTGAGTCACAGTAGGCATTTTTAATTAATTTTTGAACCTGGCAAAGTGCTTTTTCTCCAGTGTGAATAAGCTGTCTGCCAAAGGGAGTTTTGTGATGCTCTGAAATGTAAGTTAGGCTGTCTAGCTTGTGCTTTGACTTACAAGAAGAAAAAAAGGGTGGGGGACACACACGAGTGCTGCCTTATGAGACTCGAGTGCACATTAGTGCCCATTATGAAAATACTCTTTTTTTACTCAACTTCATGAATCCTAAAATACTGAACCAAATCTTAAATGAGCTATGACATGGTCCTCAGTTTCTGCATAATAGCATATCACACATTCTATAAGTTAAGATGACGGAAATTTCATTTTAAAAAGCATAAGAAATGAAATCACCAACTCCAGCTTCTTTTTTGATGGAGTTGTTTAAAAAGCTTTTAAGGGCCATGGTCAAATGAATTTTTTTTCCATTGGAAACATTCATTTTTTTAAGTCAGTTTGATGTTTCACCAGGAAAAGCTGTTTTATAATCTCCCAGCAGTCAAAGGACATCAAATCTGTCATGAACATTTCAGCCAAGGGAACTGCAGACAGACTAGGATTAAAGAAAGGGCAGTGAATCTCCTTCCTTTGTCCCCTTCCAGCAGCAAGAGGAGGTGTGAGGAAGCAGCATTCTCACCCTCTGGCTGGTCTGGAGGTTTTAGTGGGGTTCATTTAATCAGTAAGACCTGAGACTCACAGAACTGCCATTTCACCTCTCCTAGAATTTAAATACGGAGAAACACTACCTCCTAAAGAGTGCTGAGGGTTTGTTGCTGCTGTTTTCTCCTCCTTTTTTTGATCTTGCCACTGGCTTGGAACAATCTGCAGGAACTGGGCATTGCCAATGAGACATCCCACCACACTCAGATCCCTGTGCCATCAGGCCAGGTGGGGAGGGTATCAAGCTTACAACTGCCAAGCATCTGTTCTGGATACAGGGAAGAGGATCCACCCTCCCTGTTTAATCCTGCAGAAGCTGCTAGCAAACACCTAGATCCATCAGAAAACAGTTCACACAAGTTCTCAGCAAAAGAGGGGGTGTATATATGTCTCTTTATACTGCTACCTGCAGCCCCTGGAAGATGTCAAAATCTTGTGGAGGAAGTGTTTGCTGATCTCTGTCAGCAGTGTAATGAGCTGGGTGACTCAGTGTTGCTCTAATTAATGGATGGAAAGACCTTTTCTAAAATACATTTGGTATGTTTCCCCCTGGAGACAGGAGATACCTGCAACAAGCACATCCTCCCACAGCTTTCCTGGGCACTTGAACTTATTAGTGAATCCCCTGCTGCTGCTCTTTTACTAGGGCAGGCAGTGCTGTAACAACCATCATGGGAAATGTAGAGGAGGTAGAGCTCAGGAACTCTGGCAACAGTTTTTAATTTCATCTCGTGTCATGAATCAGCCATGAGTCCTAATGGTATGTGCCAAAGGTCTGCTATCTCACCTACTCTGTAAACAAAATGCTTCTGCATGAAGGAGAGTGGGGAAACCCACCAAAAATGATAATACAAACCTCTGCCTCTCTGGCATCATGTGTAGAGAGTATGGGGTATCTTTGGGGTATATTTGGGGGATCTTTCCTCTACAAGGTTACCATCACGAAAGTTTCCTAAGGTTTTCGTAGGTTTACTTGCATAAGCAAGTTCTTACCTTAGTGGGGGAAAAAACCCTATCCAAATGTGCTGCAACAAAGGAGATGACTTGAGTAAAATAAAACCCCATAAGTGCCCTAGCAAAGCTTTTTGAACCATTTACTCATTATGGTTTGCCTCATGCCAGATTTTCTCACTGGAAGGATTGACAGGGTTTTCATAAATTGTCAGAACTCCACAGCTCTGACATCTATCAATATTTTTAGCCAGCAGGTTCAGAGGGTAGTACAAGTCACACAGACACACAGAGGGCCTAATCAGAAAAAGCAAATTGCATTGGTGACAGTGGGGTTTAAATAAAGATAGAGACCAGCAAGAAAGTGTTTAGCTGGAAACTGGGACTGAAAAAGAGGACTGGCATTACTTAGGGAGTGTGAGATAATTTCTCTGGTCTTCCCATCACTCCCCAAAGTTTGTATGGCTGTTGCTGGGATACTTTGGCAAGGGCTACTAGCATGGGACAGAACAGAGAAATCTGATCTGGGACTGTGTCCTATGAGCCAGTCAGAGGGAGGCCAGTGGGACCACCAATCAGGCAGAGAAGGGCCCTCATCCTGATGGGGAAAAGACAGCACTGTGATATCCCTATTAACGTGACTGTTTGCAACACCCCAATCAGCAATGACCCAGGAAACCACAAACTCTCCATTAATGATTTTACTACTGATGAGTTAGAGGTGATTCTGCCTTCCCTAGTCTTTCCTTCTTCCTGTGCAGTGATTTTTTAACTCTTTGCTGGGTTCATTTTCCACTGGCCATCTCACTTTTTACAGCTTTTATTTTCTTGTGTAGATTTGGCACCATTGAATGACACCATGTTCTGTGTGGTGGGTTGCTCTTGGCTGTCAGGTGCCCACCCAGCTACTCTCTCAGTCCCTCTCCTCAGCAGGAAAGGTGAGAAAGCAAGCTGAAAAACTCATTGGTCGAGATAAAGACAGTGTAATGAAAGAAAACAAAGACCATGTATGGAAGCAAAAGACATTAGAAAAAAAATAAAATTATTCACTACTTCCCATCAGCAGGTGATGTTCAGCTACTTTCTGGGAAGCAGATCTTAATATGTATAACAGTTTCTTTGGAACACAGATACCTTGATAACACATGCCCTGCCCTGCCCCTTTCTATCAGATTTTATTGTTGAACACGACATGAACAAGGCATGTGACAGCCTTTTGGTCATCTTGGTCAGCTGTCTTGGCTGTGTCCCTGCCCAGGCTCTAGTCCACAACAGCCTATCAGTCTTTGAGGGAGGACCTGAAAGAAAGATTTGATACTGTGGGAACACTGCTCAGCAGCAGCCAAAACACTGGTGTGTTGTCAGCTCAAACACAGAGCACAGCCCTAGCAGGGCTGCTGTGGGGAGAGTTAACTCCAGCCCAGACAGACCCAGTACAGCCCCACAGAGAAGCCAGGTTGAGCAGGGGCTGCAGGTGCAGCTACACTGAGCTGGTCTGGGGAAATCAGTCTGTTCCTCAGATTTAACCCAGCGACCATCCCTGTCAAGGCTTTGAGAAGAACTGGTTCCCTACCGTGACATTAAACAGGGACTGGTGTGAACTCTGCCTTGGGTTCCACAAGAATGTGCCCTCAGGGCAGCCTTGGACAATATTTCCTGGCTGTGTGGAAAACTTTAGTTTCCTATAGAGAGTCCTCAGGAGTGCTCTTCGCCTTCAGTGTGTGACGTATCACAGAATATTTGTATCTGTATGGACTGAGAGATAACAGCTAATGCACCTGGAGTGGAAACCTGCTTGTCCTGTCTCTCTGGGAGCAGATTCCTGTGTGACTTTCCCATGCATTTCCCCACACCTCTGTGAAAACACAGGCCATGAACTCACCCAGGCTGGGGTCTCTTAAGGGAAAGCGACTGTCAGGTCTCAGGTCTTTGTGGAAACACCAAAACTGTTGAAGTTTGTTGCTTTCCACTTCCTTTATGGATAAAAAAGATGCAACTAGGTGGTGGGGAGACACTGTTCTTCCCAGTGGTTTTTAGGTATTGCAGGATTAGATGAGTGGCATCCTGCTCCCCCTTATCTCTAACTCCATACCACTGAGTAAAGGATGTTGAGGAGGACTTTTATATACGGTAGAGATCTGTAGGTTCTCCTAAGACAGGCCTAGCAGCATGTGAAGGTATCTCTGTGGCTTCCTGGCCATGTTGGAGCAGATGAAATGCAGTAACTCACAGCTGATAAATTCTGACAGACTGCCTGGATCTGCCTATGCCATTCAGTATTTTATCCACAATCCCACAGGTGTTTCTCCCACTCCTAAGCCAGATCCTTGTGCTCCTTGAGCTACCTCACACTTAGTAATCAGGAAGAAGAGCTGAGAGAATAACTGAGAACACCTCTTTTAAGTCATCACACAACAAATCCAAGTTTTCTTGCTGATTTAACAATATCTTCTGTTGTGTCAACAAAGGGCCAGCCAGGCCATTTCTGTGAGATATTTTTGGTCATTGACAAACACTTTGATCCAGCAGATTTATAGTTGTCTGGCAAAAGTCCTCAGCTGGTGTTCCTCATGCTGATTTACACTGGCTGTTCCCTTGCCTTGCTGTGCCTCCCAAATCAAGACAGACTTTTTTGTGTGCAGTTCCTCTCTTGCTTTTGGAGAAAAAACCTCAATAATATACCCCACATCCCACCCTATAAAATAAAAATGAGCGCAGGATGCACAAAATAAGCCTGCAAAAGGGAGACATTGTCTCTTGGAAGAAAATTGAAATTCTTCTAAGTGAACATTATAGCCTATGGCAGTGTCATGTAGCTGCACTTTTATAATGGACACAATATAATGAGTGCTGTTTATGAAAGCTGGTTATTATATCCTAGCTGGAGGTCAGACTTTGGCATATATAGAGCCAGTAATTTGTATACAGTGGGAGTTCTGCTACTCTTCTGGTTTTCTTAGGTTAAGTCTATATCATATCATATATCATTTTCGAGCTCATATTGCTTCCTAAATGACCCCATTGTTCTCAAGTCAGAGATGAGCATTTGAAGCTCAGTTTCAGCTCAAGCCATTAAGCTCTACTGATGTCAAAACTCATTCCTTGATCAGTCTGTAGAGTGTTTTGAGTGTGTCTCTGAGAGGATTTCCTGAGCTTGGATGCAAGGAGTGCCTCCTCTGGCCTCCCATTGGTCTCAGCCTCTTTGGACTCTTCTGCTCCTGCTCTGTATGATGCTGGACATCAGGTTTTCCTTATGCACATTTTTTCCCATGTATTGGAGTTTAAATAAAAGCTGTTATTGATCTATTCAGTTCTTTCAGTGAGTGACAGGGTTTGGCCTGTCCTCACGAGTGTATTGGCACAGAGATTGTAGGATGGCTGCAGGAAGGAAGATTATTGGCTGGTAGTGCCTTCTGTGGTCCCATCCAGGTAATCATCAGTCTCTCTTTAGGAGCAAGGTGCAAACCATTCATCTTGTTCCACCTCTCCTAGGGTACTTCTCGGAGGAGTCAGAGCCAGTCTCTGGGAGATGCTGCTTTTGAGTTTGTCATGCAGCAAGAATTCTATCTGGTGGAGTGATCATTGAAACAAAACAGCTGCTGCTGACAGGTCTGACTGTGCTCATCACTTTTGTTCATCTTTGGGAGCTTAGGAAAACCTCCAGGGTTTTTGTTTGAAAACTTTACATTGTTGTCTGTTCAACTGTGAGAGAAGGGAAAAAGCAACTATGCTAGAAGTTTTATTGAAGTATAAAAAAATGAAAAAAGCAATCTAAAATGGCTAATAAAACGGTGCCCTGTGCCCCAAACTACAAGCAAGAAATGTTACACTAGAGCTGATACCTAATCTAGCAGATAAAGCAGCTCGTGTCCATACATAAAATTAATTAGGCACAAAATACTCTGTACAGGCAGTCACTCCCCATTATCCCTGAGGTTTTATTCTTTTTAAGTAAACAGAACCAACATACTAAATGTGTGGCGGGTTTTTTTATGTTAAAGCCTAATCTACACTATTTTTGTCTCTATCACGTAACAGGCACCTTAGGTTGCTCATTAAAATTTCTGATATGTTATGGATGAGAGGACATCATGCACCTGTGTTCTCTCCGGTGTCTCCTGATTTGAAGCTTGGACTGGGAATAGAGAAATTTTCTGGCTCTGCCCATGAGTGGTAGGTCTGCTCCAGGAAAGCCTGCTGCCTGCTATCCTCACCGGTTTTCTCAGAGAACAAGAAGCTGCATATCACCACACAGCAGTAGAAATGTTAGCACCCAAATTTTTAACATCTGTCTTCCTTCATATCATCACTATATGGCAGACTAAGAGGAGGGTCTCAAGTGTACCTCCCTGAATGGACCATTATGTCTTCAATTCATCAAAGTTGTGCTATATTTCCATTCCTTTATGCACCTGCTTTTTCTTCAAGAACAGTCCTCATCTCTCCTATGCAGAAATTGTCTATGTTTCCTGTGTCTCTCCACCTTCCTTCTTCCCATCAGTACTACTTCCTTCCCTTTCTAAGCCCTGAGGTTGGTCAAACAATCTCTGCTGCATTCCCTGTGGCTGGGGGGCTCATCTTAACATGCCATGCACCATGCAGCCCTCAAAATGAGAGCCAAATTTGCAGCTGCCCACTCCTTGAATATGGTTTAATATCCTGGGTAAGGAAGGGCATCCACGTGTTCCCCTGAAGCAGAGACGGCAGCCAGAAATAATTTGCAGTTGAGTTTTTAGATGTAAATAACATTGCAGGTTGCATGCAAATGTAATAGCACCTCTGCATGACAGGGTGCTCTACACAGTTTTGTCCACAGATACCTCCACCAGCACTAAGACAGGTTTAGCTACCAAAATCTCAACCTCAGCAATTTTCCTTGCTAATGAGGAGGTTCACAAGACCTGTGGGAGCGGGATCCTGGCTGTGCTTTCATGCTGCATTTTGCATTCAATATTTTGTCATCTGCTTCTGGGGGGAGAACTGTGGGATACGGTTTGAACATTGTGTTGCTCCTATCCAAAATATACATCACTTTAAAAGTAACAGTTATTTCTGATATATTCTGGCGTATCTTGGGAAAACTTTCAAAGCACATGGAAAAAACACAGTAAATGAGACTGGCCATCCAAAGGACCCAAGACATCATGGAACAAAGATGGTTTCAACTTGCCTTCAACACATAGGGTTTCAAGGCAGGGCAAATTTGTGCTGTCATTTCTTGCTTTCCATGGCATCAGGAGAGCAAGGGTCAAGGACATGGAAAAGCAGGAAGACCAGTCTGGGGAGTGGTCATGCAGGGCAGCATTGCCAGCAAGTCACTTTGCAAGAAGCTCTGAGTGCTCTTCTAGAGCTCCAGGTATTCCCAAGCTGCCCTAAAGGAGCCTGGACTAGAGAGAAAATAAGAGTTAGTTCAATAATGCAGCTTTGAAGTAGCCAAGTAATGATGTCTACATATGTCCAGCAAATCTCCAGTGCACAGAGAAATAAAGTTCCCAAGCTTCTTTTCTTTTTTTCTTTTTTTTCTCTAAAGAGGTTGCTAATTAGAGATAGTGCAAATGAGCAGTAAGTTCCTTCTTGGGATTTCTGTGTTCCAGAAATGCCTCAAATCAACCTGCACACAATACAGAAAATGATAAAAGAAAACAGTACATTGCCTTGTGCAAAAATCTCCACATCCCACTTTTCTTCAAGGCCAGGCACGGTGGTAAATTAGGCACAAAGGACTTTGTATTTCTGTGTGGTGTGGGTACCAGCTCCTAAAACAGCTTGAAGCCCTTGCAAGGCAGGCTGTTCCCAGCAGACAGGAGCAGGAGCAGCAGGTCTCAGCTGTGCTGTGTGCTGGATGCTCAGTGCTCTGGGGCAGAGCAGATGGAAACAGTCCCAGCCTCTTTTTTGTTTGCTTGCCTTTATTTCTGACTGTGTAGATAAATATTGAGGGACTGTGTTCACAGGGAAGTGTAAACACTCCCAAGCAGCCGAGGAGAGCCCTGCTCCAGGGCAGAATGAAGGAGGCAGTGATGTGACCGGCCTGGGAAGGTGTCAGGGTGTGTTGTGCCAGGGCACATGTACCACACTGTCCAGCAGCCCCCAGGAGGGCACAGCCACTGTGTTAATAGAACTCCTGGGCTGCACTTCATTCAGGTCGTTTGACCATGGTTGCCAACATCCTAATGGATGGATAGAAGCATGAGGAGGCTGCTCTGCTGACAGACAGGTCGGTGGCCAGGCAGAGGGGTCCATTTTGATTCAAATCTGGTGTCTGGAATAATTTAATCCCTAATGTGCTGGGATGGCTGAATTGAAAATCCTTTTTCTTCCAGGTAAAACTTATTTCCATTCCAAAGCAGCAATGAAGGTAATGGGGCTAAAAGAGAATTCAGCTGATTTTGAATGTCTTGTTTCCAAAAAAATGGAAAAAAAATCTGTTTGAATTTGATATAACATTTCTTTCACTATGTTAGAATTTTTATAAGAAAAGGAAGGACTGCATGCTTATGAGACTATTTTTTTTCCCACCTTCATCATCCCATGTAATAAAAGACAGTAATTCTTCCAAGAAGTCATGCTTGTCCATAAAATGAAATAATTTTCAAAACAAAAAAAAGCCTTCTCAGTACTGGTATGACTTGTGCCTCTTAGATCAAACTTCTGAATTTTGTATCTTTTATCTGAGACTCTTTTGTTTTCTATATTCTTGTATGACCGAATATTATCACGTTATTTCCTTTCATTTTCTAGCTCCACAATGAGGCATGTTCCAGCACAAAAGTATTTTTGACTCAGCTCTTTTTAAAAACCCATCAATTATTTTAATTGTCCCAGTGCATCCTAAGGACATTTAATCAGCGGTAAACTGGAGAGTGGCTGAGCAGTATATTTAGGAGTTATCCAGATTTCTAGAGTCCTGTAGTAAATGTTTAATGTAGCTATATGTAGAAAATAAAAAAATAAACCCAACTAACTAACCTTAAAGCAAACGAGCAAGCAAGCTTGTAATTGTTGTAGTGATGCTAAAACAAAATGATCTCTGTTACTTGTGAGAACTGATTCAGGGCTAGAGCAATGCAAGAAAAAAATAAATTCTGTGTCTATCAAAAGCTCATTATTGCAACAATAGGATATTAATAATTTGTTTCCGCTGGAAAAAGCAGAAAGGAAATGTCAATAACATTTACCAGTATGAATACTCTCAGAATTGCTGCGCATTTAATTACAGCTTTGGATTTAAAAGTCTCTTTTCTCTCTCTCTCTCTCTAAGCAAACAGTTTATTCAACCAGGAACAGAGTTCCTCTCTCATCAGAAACAATGCAAGATATCTCATATCTGCCCTCATGGGAAGCAATTTCAAATATTTGTGAAGTAAAAAATCATTCCAGGCTGATGCTTTAACTACTACTTTGCTTCCTGCCTGACTGTTTCAGCTTTCCCTTCCTTGCTGCCAAGCCCTGCTCCCATGCCATCTAGTCTAGCTTGGCCTCTTGCCACTTCCCCTTCCACCCTCTGCAGCCTGGTAAAAGGACGCCCCAGCTCCTAGGAGTGACCGCAGTGGTGGCAAGGAAGCTTGGGCATGGGCATTGCCCCTATCATGGACTAAAAGCTTTCTGAGCTCTGGGTTGAAGTGCTTTGACAGGCAGGAGCAGCTCAGCAGCCTGTCGCTGCAGCAGGAATGAAAGAAACTGGGCAGCACAACCACAAACGTACAGCTGAGGTTAATTGCAACGTTGGCACTGAATTCACCACTGGGACTCCTTGAATTGCAGCTGCGGAGTCACCCCTGCACCCCTTTCTTGGGGTTCCTTTCTCATTTACCTTCTCCACAGTTTCTCTCTTTGACTTCAGACACTTATCTCTGGGAAACACACGATTTCCTCTGCAACAGGATGCTGCTGGCTGGGTTTGTGTGAGCTGACAGGACCAACACGAGAGGGACCTGCAGTGCAGCTGGCACTCCAGAAAGCCCCCAAAACACCCTATCTAATTGAATATGCCTGTCCATGTATACACCTTGGGCATAAACCCTGGAGATGAAGCTGGGAGAAAACCCAGGGTAAGACTGCAGAACTACACTTTTGTACCAAAATATGGACCTGTACGGGGTGAGGTAGCAATTTGTTAATTGAAATCACACCAGAAACCTCTTAGAGCATATCTGTAGCCATAGACTGAGAATGATTCAGTTATTAGTGAAGATAATTAGGCCAACACTAGATTGTCATTGCTTCTCTTGAAGCTACAGAGGCTACATTTTCCAGTCCGTAGTATCCAGATTTTTATCAAACTCTGCATGACTGCCTCAGGATTTTGAGTCATTAAGTGAGCCATTTTTTTTCTCTTAGTTTCATTAAACAACATGACACAAACTGTGTGCAGAAAACTGCTTCATTTGCCAACCATTAATTTTTCAAGCATTAAAATAGCACCTGATCAGCTTCTCTTGCAACACGCAGCTTGCCTTGTTAATGTTTCAACAGAAAATTTACTTTGCTATGTAGAAAAATACACATGTATATAGTTCTTTCTGACACCCATCCTATGACAGGTCATAAGAGGGATGTAGGCAATATCTATAAATCATGAAATGTCTACAGAAAGTGAACAGGAACCAGCTTGTCCAGGTGGTTTTTGTTTAGCCAAAACTGGATTATATCAAGTAACACATTAAAAGTAACTGCTATTCACACAGCAGATGGAGAGATTCCAATCTATAGTCTACTGCTACTGACATTTTATTTGCACTAAATACAAGCTTCATCTGCGTTTTTCCTCTTCTGACCAAATAAAACAAAGAAAAATTCCTCCCCTCATGGGAGTTTTCACATTGTCTCTTCAGTCAAATACTCACTGCTCCTTCTTTTTTTACTGGACTGTGTCCCCTGGGATATAAGTTTTCCAAAATTCCCAGAAAGCAAGTAACGCTTCTGGTAAAATTGCCCAATTATCAGAAAGTAGAACCTGCTCTTTCAGGTATTTTCATCTAGTATCTTTACCTTCAAAAGATTTTCAAAATCTTTTTTTTCCAAAATCTTTACCTTCAAAAGATTCTTCAAAAGTCCATCCAAAATATTTTTTAGAGCTTTCATATTTGCATTTTGACAGGAAGATTTGTCCACCTGTGGGGTTATGCAGCATGTGGGGAGGCTCAGATTTTATCATTATTAGCCGAATGTTGCTTTTGCATAGAACAGAGGGGCAATTCAATTTAATCAGTTTCCTGTTTGAATGACATAAAAACATGAAACAGGGAGAAAATTCGAGCAATGTTTTGAATGCACCTCCATGCATTTTACAGCAAGTAAAACAAGGCAACCTCCTGGCCCCTGCAACATTATGACTGAGCATGATTAAGACTGCCTAGCTCCTTTCTTGTTGCAGCCAACCAAGAGCAGTATAGAGCCACCCATACCATGCATGCCTTGCAAAAGGAAACAGCTGCATCCTGGTGTCAATGATCCTGCATCCTGACTTGGATTTTTCACTCATTGTCAGTCATGTTAGAGCTCCATTTACACAGTCTGCAAGCACAGGGGGTAAGGGACAGGCTTTGAGCCTCAGGAATGCACACACTCAGGATACACACTGGAATGTTTTGGAATGCTTTGGAGAACAAGGTGTTCTGGGGTACAGCAGGTGGGTTTGGCAAACTGGCTCTGAGAACCTTCTAGCAGTTGGCATAGCTGATCAACAAGCATGGTCCTGACTTAAATTTTTTTTGTAGACACGCTATGTCTGCCATAAATCATGGGTTGGTAACTTTTAGGAGACTTTGGGAAAGTTGTATACTCTTTTTGGGAGCTTTCCAGCACCTACTGGGACTACAAGAGAACCAGAGAGGGACTTTCAACAAGGACATTTAATGATAGAAAAAGGATGAAAGAGAGTAGGTTTGGATAAGAAGTTAGGAAGAAATTTTTTACTTTGAGGGTCATGAGGAACTGAAACAGGTTTATCAGAGCCTCATCTCTGAAAATATTCAAGGCCAGGTTGGATGGGGCTTTTGAGCAACCTGGTCTAGTGCATGATGTCCCTGCCCATGGCAGGAAGGTTGGAACTCAACAATCTTTAATCTCTTCCAACCCAAGCCATTCTATGATTCCAAGTTTATAATTCTAATGTCAGCCAGTCTTTTTTTGTGTGTGTGTGAGAGAGAACTGTGTGGATAGATGAACATCCTGGGGCTTATCAAAAAAGAACTTTAGAAGTCCTTTTTCTTCTGTGATGCCCCTCTGACTTGAGCTGACAAGATTTTCTGTCAAGGAGGGCCAAGTAGACATAATATGTGGCTTAGAATTCAGCCCATGCAGAAGTGTTATCCCAGCCACAGCTGAATGTAGAGAGGGAGTGAGTAAACCCTCACTTCAGGAGACATGGTCTGCCAGGCTCCATAAACGCTAGGACATCTCTATGCAACCTGCAGGTGGTTGAAAACACCTGCTGATTCACTAAATGGAGAAAATGCTGCTGGGACACTTTGTGCAGTGGAAGTGCCTGGTGGAAGGGGGCTTACATTTAATAGGAAGAGTCATATGGAGCCACTGACTCTGCAAAAGCCAGGTTAAAAATATCCATGTACCGACATCGGCTTCCTTTGATTTTTTTCTTAGAATAGCAGTAATGACCTTGGCACAAAGCTCTGCCTGGAGGCAAATGACCAGCTGGGATTAATGGCCCTTGACTTAATTTCTGCCCATCAGCACCTCCCAGCCAGTCATCAATCCTACTGAAATGCTCTGTGCATTGATTATTATTGATTCATTCACTGATTGTGTCCAGGGTCTAAAGTTAGAAGCTGAAGTACTGAAGGCACCCTGGAGACTCTTCTAATAAGATGAGTTTGCTTAATTCATAGACTATTTGAGGTGCTTTAGAAAGAAGCATCATAAAAAGAGGTAGAAAAGGAAAAAAAACTTATAGGACAATGAAACTTAGATTCCTCAGGCTATTAGAGTTGATGGCATGTGTAAAATTACTTGGAATAGGCTTGGTACATAAGGCAGGAGCCTAGAGGAATTTGTGTATTACATGTGCCACTTCCCAAGGGACAGTAAGATTCCAGGCAAGAAAGCCCCTCAGATAACCTGGGTGTAGGGCAGGGAAGGCATCTGTGGGGTCAGTGTCCCACCCCTCTTACTGAAGACATCACTGTTTTGTTTGCCTTCAGAAACAAAGACATCCTCATTTTCTGCACATTGCCTGGACACGTTTAGTTCCTCTTCCTCTTGCACTTCGTGCTGTCTGACCTCGTCCATTCTTCAAGGAGTTTCATCTGAATAATTAACATAGTATTCTTCAGGAAACCAGACTGATCACTTTTAATACCTCCTTTATGACAGGATTTGCAAATGGCAAAAGAGAGGAAAAACAGTTTAAAAGACAATATGGTTTAATAACCTGACATCTCCACATTTTTTCTTCAAGTTGCTCTTCTGGGATCCAGTGTAAAAGATTAATTAAAGATAGCAGTATCATCTTTGGATGAGTTATTTCACATCTTTTGATGTTCCAGTATATATCAAATGACAAGAACGTACATGAAAGAGAAAATTTGTGGTGGAAAGTGTTCCCAAATGTACATTGCTGAGGTGCTTCCAAAATGCTGAGGGCTGCCAAGCACTCCATGGCGATGCAAACACTACTGGACAAGTTGTCCTGCTTCTGAAGAATGTGGGTAGATTTTTCATAACAAAAAAGAAACAGGGTAATGTTGGCTATGGAATTGCTTCTCTGTTCCTGACTTGCAAAACATTTAGAAAACTCAGTTCCAATGATAAAAGCCCCTGACCTCCTTGATCAACAGGAGGAAGAAGTTTTGAGTTCATGAATGCCAGAGGGTTCTAGTGCCTGCTTATCTCTGCCCACTCATTGCTGACACTCTGACCCTGTTTAAATCTTACAACAGTTTCTGTTTCACACACTTTGCCATTAGAATATGAGTACTGTTCTCTTGCTCCAGAGGATACATACAACTTTCTGATGATGCAGAGTGCACTGAGTCTTTGGATAGGAAAATCTCTCAACATGCCATTGTGAACAAGTAATAAAGGGTTCTCTTGGTGAGATTAACTGTCTCCAAAATATCAAACTGTGAAGGATTTATTCAGAAACTATCAAATTCACATAATCAGTTCCTTACAAAAATACCTTCTCGTGTGGGAGAACAAAAAACAGACATGAAAGTTGTACTCTCTGTGAGTCTGAGGTCCGTTCTCCAGAACATTTTTCTTTTGAAACTACGGGTCTACAGTAAAAACTGTGGTGCCTAAGAGGTATTGTATGTACCCACGTGAATACATCCATCAGAGCTCATTAAGGTCATCCTTGATCAATTGGAAGAAATAGGTATTTTCAGAATGTGATTTATGTGACTCTGTTTTATGCATCCACCTCAAGATGAGGTGGTGCCTGTGATCTGCTACTCTGTTTTCTTTTAACACTAATGGGAGCTCGGGCTGTCTAGGCCTCTCTTGTTTTTTTAAACATCCACCCTGAGTCAGAAGAATCTCATATCTATTGTATGCCAAGTGTCACCACAGTCCAGTGATGAAATCCACAGTCTAGTGAGTAGGAGATGAATTAACATAACAGGGGTGCAAAGGCAAGACTGGGTCCAGATTGTCTTCTAGACTGGAACACTCTCGATTCAGTTTCTCATCCCTCCATTTTTCTGTAGAACAGGGAGTGTACAACCAGACTGCTGGTTTTGAATGCAGGTTTTCAGTTTTGTGGATTATCTACTGGATAAAGGAAGATGAACTCCACATTCTCCTGTGCTTTAGAAAAAAGTTGCAGAGTGACTGCATAAAATTCTTGGCAATGTTGGTCTCTGAGAGTCCCTCCCTGAAGCCCCAAGATAAACACCTTGATTTGGAGAGCTGTGACACACATGAGCATATCCTTCTGGAAAACTGAAGCAGCCTTACAAGATAGATCTTGTGGATCCCACTCTAAGATGTTTGTTTTTTCTGATTTATGATGACAACCAAGGAGTCTAACAGAGTCATGTGAATTCCATGAGGTAGAATACACCTAAAAATGAAGTGCCATGATGGCAAGCAATGCAAAATATACAGCTTCTGTGGTTTTAGCCTTGCTTGTTTATTTCTGGATACAGCAACAAAGTCTTGCTATTTCCTTGCTGTGAACATTTTGTCTCAGTGTGTTTGGTAAGCCTCTTTTCCAACATGGCATGAGATTGACTTCATCTGGATAAACACCAAAATGCAAGAGCTAGAAGTAATGCTGTAGTCTTAATACATGGCGAGACCTGTGCTCAAATATAGATGAATGAAAACTGTGTTTTGTGACCACCTACTTTCTTCCCTTTGATGGAATCTACTGAACTTTGGTTGGTTTCGTTGCTTCTGCGATCCTGCCCCAGTTAATAGTGATGGAATTTGGCCACACTCTGGTATTTGCACGGTCTACTCTCTCTGCTCAGATATTCAGATAATTTGTTTTTCTCAGCCCTGCTTTTTTCCCATTTTTATCTTTTAGAACTGCTGAAAGGCTTTTAGAATTTTCAGAGTCCTGTTCAAAGATAAGTGGCAAAGGCTAGTGTTACTGATAGTGCCATCCCAAGCAGAGAGCTGCCGCATCTTACCCTCATTCCCAGTGTCTCTATATCCACAAATCTGTGAGATACCCAAACAAAACAAACGTAATTTTTTGGAAGACAGAATACATTGGCAGGTAAATCTTAATGGTAGTTACCTCTAATTAGCACTCCCAGAAGATGACAAATCTTTTAGTCACAGCAGAGTTTCACTTGAAAATGTGCATGTTCCTATTTTGTCTTTGAAACCATCAAAGGAAAATCATGTGTATTGGTTTGACTCTATTGCCGTAATTTTTCATTAGAAACAGGGGGAAGAAATGAGTGGTGAAAGGCAGGAATGGATATCAAAAAATGAAAAATGGCTTTGGCAAAATGAGATCTACTCTGAATGGAGCATTGCACTCCACTCTGCAGCCAATTTCATATTTCTAACAGGTACTATCTCGCTCTCTTCCACTCACACCAAAATTTCTTCATGAACATTATGAAGAAACTTAATCGTGAATTGCAATGAAAAGCAACATATTCACATGTTTATTCAGATCCCTTATCTCCATCTGGAAATGTTAATTGGAATTCCAACATTAATTGGAACTTCAACATTAATTGGAATTTGTTGGAATATGTCCAGACTGAGTTGGTTTTCTTTGTCAGGGAGAACATGTTCCCTTTTGAGGGCCTAGGAAGGGAAATTGATTCACTCATATGCCAAAACATATGGAAAGACAAACAAAACAAGAAGAAACAGAGAAAGGGATGATCAAGGAGAACACAGAATAAGTCAACTTTCTCTCCTGCCCTCTGCCCCACATTTCCAAAATTTTAAGTGCATATCTCCTGTTTGCTTACATGGGCAGTAACTCAGGCCTGAGAACATATCCAGGTCTGAGTCTTTACCCTGACCACAATCCAAGCTTTGTTTTGGCACTGTAGAATGAAACAACTGACTGTAGTGGATTATGCATTCCAGTTTATACCATGGCCAAATTATGACATAGTAAACCCCTCAACAGTGAGGGCTATTGTTAAATTACAGAACATAAGAGTGTGAGGGCCTCAGAGAAGAAAAACAGAGTCTTTGTTTCAAGACAAAGGAGGAAGAGGTTCATCCCAATTAGAAGTTGCCCTTAGGTCAATTTAGAGCCCCCCAGGACACTGCACCCACAAATATTTCATTATTTATCTCGAGCACTCCTACTGCTACATGTCTAGTGAAAAGTTATACACACAAAGGTTGACTGCCAACTCATTCTAAATATGTCAGGCTTCCCATTTGTCATGATCCAACATTCAGGGACCACACAGACACAGCTCTGCAGCAATCACAGAGAAGGAGTTTGCCCTCTCTTGCTCAAAGCTCAGATTTATCCACCGATGCCTTTGTTCCTACTGTTGTTCCAAACTACCCCTCCGGTGAATGAAAAGGGACAGGTATCTTCAGAGGGCACCTGAGATCTTCAGGCTGCTGAATTGCCTTGAGAAAATGCTGCTTTCTTTCTGTTGCTTAGAGCAGGAACACAGGGTAGGTCCATGACTACTAAAAGCAGCCAGAAACTTCAGAGGGTGTGTTTCTGTGTATCCTAAAGTGGTGCCAGGTCATTCTGTCAATCTAAATAATGCTTCATATCAATTCCTATTCTTTCTGTCTCTAAATACAGCTGGTGGTAGAGGGAAAGCCCATTAGATCAGTTTACAGTCTAAATATTTAAATTCTACTGCTCACTGGATGAATAAATTTTTATTGCATGGAGGAAATCAGTAATATAAATACATGATTTAAAAATACTGAGATCTGATAAATTTTAAGTCTATTTGTGGAATTATATTTTCTGACAGTGACTCCTGATCACATAGTAAGAGCTTAATGTGGGTTTTCCTAGGATCCTCTTTAACCATTCAAAATGAAAATTTGTCACTGTTACAATTTTACTTGTTATTTGCATTTCACTCACTGCAATTATCCAAACTGGGATTTGGCAATACCTTAAAAAATGCATATAGCCCTCTTCCCAGTTTAATCATCAGAATTCCCCCAACTCCATCTGTTAAACCTAAGGGGTTGGGCAGGTGGAACACCAGCTGAGCATTCCACAACATCCTCCGCCCTGCACAGAGCTCTTATCCACTGGGACTGCAATAAAAGCCACATTACCATATTGTCTATATATCACGACTGATAATATCTGGATGGTAAAGTTAACCATGTGGTTCTGCTTCTTTTTGTATCGCAGTTTCATTTTCTGGTTCTCCTTATTTTTGCTAGCACAAGTCTCTATGTTTCAAATTCTCCATATGTGAACAGTTGCTTTTCTGTAAAATAGATCACTTTAGTGTAAATATTTGAAATAAGAATTTTTCTCTCCATATTTTTACATCAGGTTTTTAATGTAAAAATAAAATGACAGATCTCTTTATATTCATACTTTCCTAGTATTTTTTTCCTAATTGCAGCAGAACACTATTCTTTTTGCCAAGGAATAAAACATGTTTTCTGCTTCTTGCTTAACGGCATTTTGTTAATTGCTTTTCTGGATATTGAATTTTGAAAATATGGTTTTTTTCCTCTCTCTGTTTTCTTTTTTTCCTTTTTTGTTTATCTGCTTATTTTATTCCTTCAATAACTTTGCTTTTTATTTCTTTTCACTTACCATTGTTTTGTTCTCTTTTTCTTCATTGTCTCTATTTTTTGCTCTCTTTACTGGAGTTGTATCAAAGAATATTTTGTCATAGCTTTGAAGCATTTCATTTTCTTTGAGAAAACACATGAGTTAAAGTCAGTGGAACTTACTAAAAAAGAAAACAATGTAAAGTTTTATGGCTATATGTTGCAAAGAGATTTCAGCAATTACAGTCAACTCAAGGCAGACTTGCAAGCTTCAGACAGCTTATTCCAAAGTTTAATTTGATTTTATGATTTCTTCCTGGCATACTTAATGTTGACTGAAACTAGGCAGGGTTTAGTGTTTTCGTTCGTTTGTTTGTTTCTTGGGAAAATTCGATTACCAGAAGTTGCCAATATTTCAAAATTCCTTGAAGACTGACAGGATTAGGAGAGCATTAATCCTCTCGGTTTGAGTGAGCCTTTATTGATGCTTATATGCTATACAGAAGTTTTGCTTTTCCTAGTGCTTTGCTTAGAATAGATAACTTCAGGCTCCTGATAAATATTGCTGCCTCCTAAAACCTCTGGGTATTTTCTCATTCTCACTTGCATTTTACATGGCTCTGCCTGAGATTACCTCTGAAATCCCTACACAACCGCATTGTCTGATCCAGCTGCAGCTCAGCTGAGTTTTCCTGTGGGCTGGCACAGGATCAGATTGCTGTTCATGAGCAGATGTGTCAAGCTGTTCAAAGACAGCATCTCTGGCAATGTAAATTCCTCTTTAGGCACTGACTGTAGTGCTCGTTACTACAGTACCTGCACCTCCAAAACATTAATAAAGTAGGCACTGCTCCAAGACAGAGAAATATCACCACTTCAGCTTTCATGAAGCAGGAAATGGAGTTATGCTAAGCTGGGAACAGTGGGTGCCTGAAAATAGTAGCCCGAGGTTTTTCCCAGATTAAAGACTGAGGGAAGTCACCAGCACAGCTCTGTTAAGTCCCTGCTCTGAAATTTGTCCTGGAGGAAGCTTCCACTGTTTTCTGGTTAAGCACAGAGCCTAAAGAGACAACCTAAATATACTAGCATCATGCTGGTACCCAGAACAGTGCAGGAATCAACAGGGAGAGTTTTCTTGTTACAGCAATTGAAGCCAACCTTCCCACTGAACTTAATGCCCTGGAGCTGCTCAGCCTTTCTGCTCTCTCTCCCCCACCCCAGGAGAGATCCCTACTCCGTGTTACACTATTGGCCAGTTTTGTGATGGTTCTTCCCTCCCTTGCCCGTGTGCTCAGCCAAACAAAGCCAGCAGGTGCCAAGGCCAGCCCCCTGGGGGTACCTCTGGCACCCTCACCTTGGATTTTGCAGTTCAGAGTGGCTCACCAGTGCTGTGGGTTGGCACCTTGATGCTCTCGCTCAACCCTGGCGAGCAGTGACCACATTTGCTGTTCTGATTGAGCCCCAAAAAAGATGTCATTTACACCACTTGACTTTACCCAGACCTGCAGCTGAAAGTGTTTGATGGCAGTCTTTAAAATGTTCCTGCATAACCCCTATGGACGAGATGTGAGTTGTGTGAATGCTAATGAAATTTAAATGTCATGAATGCACGGTGTCATTTAGAAATTGCTGAGTGTTCAGAACAGTCCAGATCCTCACAGGCATTTGAATATATAATTCCTTGAAAACAACAGCACCCGTGAAACTAAATCCTTTGGGACAGATATAATCTGTGTTATTGTGAGGTGTTAAAATGAATGCGGACCAGGCAACTTGCTGTCAGGCCTAAGAGGAACCTTATTTTGCTATTGACCCATGTCTCCCAGTTTTCCCAAGCCTTATCTTTCAGCTGATCACTCATGATGGCAAGTCTGAGTTTCCAGTGAGTTTCCAGCCCTCACAAAAACCAAAAAAAATTTTTGAAAATATTAACAGAGCACTTAGAATACAGGATACAGATCCACAAGAAAGGAAAAACCACTTTCCATCTCGTTGGTATTTCTGCCTTTAGTGAAATAATGCTCACTGACAACTGCTTGTTCATGCAGTTCTTCCTTTTAGGGTCTTTGCCATCTGGGATGCCTAACTGTTCCTTTTCTAGGAGTAGACATTAACATCTGCTGACATTGACCTTGACCTTCCTTACGTTGTAATATTCTTGAAGCATTGCATTCTGCTATCACTTCACACACCAAATCCGAACAGTTGCACACTTGGGTCTCTTCTCTTGGAAAATCATATTTTATGAATAGTCACGTCCTTAGGCTTCACTATCTAGGAGAATAAAAATGAATTATGTCTATGTCACCAAACTACAATCCTGACGATTTGTAGGTAGTTCTGTGACTCCTTCATGAATTGTATTTCAGCACTGGGTATAACATGAAATGAAAAATAGGTATATGACAGCTTTCTTATTTAAAACACATACTGGGGGTGACTGTTCTTGTGCTTCTTCACAGCTTTTCCAGGGTACAGCATTAAAATGAGCAGCCACAATAGGCACAATCTGTTTATTTTTAATTTACTTTTTATTGTACGAGCCTGAAACACTTGGCACTTCATAAAGTTTAAGACAACAACATCAAGCTCATCACTGCTAAGCAAACATAGAAATTAAACAAGTTTATAATTCTATAGGTCACATTCTACCATCAGTGCATTGGCAGAGGAGCCCACAAACTGTTGGGATAACTGCTTTATCTCTCCACTTCCTTGTTTATTCCTCCTGATTTTTCTCTGCCTTACATAAATCACATCTAGGCTTTGAAGCAAGCAGTTCCTCTCCTCATGAGCTGTACAGTGCCCAGGCAGAATTCAGTCCTGTACTCTTCCTTGCAAACCTCCACCTCCAAAGGCAAAAAAATCAGGAATGGGTGTTCACTAATCCATAACGCCACAGCTGGCATTTATCTTACCTGCCTTCAGATATCTTCACTGTAGGTATGTCCATTTGAGGTGGTCAGTTTGGGCTCTCCTTGTAGTCAGTATGAAGAAGCAAGATCTTTTGGGATATTGATTCCTCTGCCTTGTTTTGGCTCTCAGCTTTAGGGAAAAAGGAAGTGTACCTTCAGCTGTCTGTACAATAATAACTGGATCTTCACTGGGCAATCCAGAATAACCAGGTTAGGCAGAAGTGACATTTTAGTTAAGGGAAATAGTGTCACAGCTTGGTGATCATCTTCAGTTTAGGGGCTCTCCTTCCATGTGAGTAAGTCAGTTTTTTCTTGCTTTGCACCCTGGGAGCAACACAGAGGAAGTTCAGCCAAAATGTTTCCCAATTACTCTAAGCCCTACAGGAAATCTCACAGAAATTGATTCAACTGGACTTTGCAATTTTGAAAGGACACTGTGGTCAAAAGATGAACTTGAGGACACCAGCATCTGATTTTATGTTTCTGTGCATTTAAACTATAAATAGAAGGAGAAGCTGTTACAACAGAAGGCTTCATGTGAAAGTTGAGATTGATAACCCTCAGTACACAGTGAGGGCATTCCCACCACGATAAATCCTTCAGAAATTGTGATTCTTGTATTGCCGCAGAAGTCATGAAGGATGGAAGTGAGGTACCTCGCAGTCTGTCACTCTGGCTCCAGTTGTCTGGGACCTACCCAAATAGACAGAAACCCTTTTTTTTCCTCTTTTTTAAAACTTAGTTTTTGTTCAACTGTGAAGGATATTAGAGATGTGGAAGATTTCATCAAACAGAGCCTATCCAAGAATGAGTCTTCAGCTGGTGTTAACTGGTATCGCTTTTTTGAAAGCATGAAAATACTTTGCAACATATTCTACCACAGTGCCTCTTTTTACAAGCAAATAAATTTGCAGGCTAAAGAAAATGGCAGACAGTGCTGCTGAATTTAAAAAAAAAATACTTCAAATACCAGCATTTTTCATATTATCATCTCTACACTCCACAGAGGCAAACAGTAAGATGGGGTGTAACAGTTGGATTAAAAACATGCTTTGATAACTCCTGAATGAAATGTCATTGCTTTAAGGGTAATTTTACTGTTTTAAGCATGTGACTCAGTTTTGTTTTCAGCTTGAAGAACACAATATTGTACAACAAAATGATCTGCAATGTAAAAATAAGGCTCGGTGCTATTTTGGAACTACTTATTTGTGCAAATCTACCAAAGTAGAAATCATTTGCTGATGATCATCGCTGTGTGTTCACTGCACCACAGGAGGTGACTTCTTCTAATTTCGTGTTAGCCAGAGTTTAATTTCCACTTCAGTGTTTATTTGTAAACATCAACATGATACAGACCAGATCTTTTGGATGATACTGTTCCTGAAACAACAGCTATCTGTGATTACAAGATTGAATTAGCTTCAACTTCACCATCATCTAACTCTGCTGAAATGTATGAATATATCTCCCTTAATAAAAGCTTGCATCAGTCATTTCCAGGCATCGTATCTTTATTTCTGAGATAAGTTGAAAAGTCCTCTTGCTGCTGAGCAGAGCTTACACAGAGCCAAGGCTTTTTCTGCTCCTTACTCCACCCCACCAGTGAGGAAGGTGGGGGTGCACAAAGGGTTGCGGGGGGACACAGCCAGGACAGCTGACTCCAGCTGGCCCAAGGGACACCCCATACCATATGATGTCATGCTTAGTGTATAAAGCTGGGGAATAAGAAGGAAGGAGGGATGTTCAGAGTGACAGCAATTGTGTCCCCAAGTCTCAGTTACACAATGTGGAGCCCTGCTGTCCTGGGGATGGCTGAACACGTGCCTGCCCATGGGAAGTATTGAGTGAATTCCTGGGTCTGCTTTGCTTGTGTGCACAGCTTTTGCTTTACCTATTAAACTCTCTTTATTTCAACCCACAACTTTGTCACGTTTACCCTTCCGCTTCTCCCCCATCGCACCAGGGCAGGCTGAGCTGCATGGGGCTGAGCTGCCACCTGTGGTTAAACCACGACAAACTGATACTTCTGAGGTCACAGACACAGAGCACAGAGCATGCATCATGCTTCCTTCAAGAAGAAATACCTCCTGCTCTACCTCGACAACTTGCCTGCAGTCTACATATACATGAATACTGTCACAACATTCTATCAGCATGTGCTGAAAGTATTCATACCACATATAGGCCTGGCAACATCCATGACCCTACAGTAGGGAAAAGCAATTTTGCTTAAAATTCAAACTGAAAGAAAAAATGTTTTCACCAATTCTTGCTCCCAGGCTCACGTTCAGGAGCAGCAGCATGTTTGTGGTGACCAACACCAGCCCGGCAGCTGGGGATAACAATGCTTCTGTTGAACTATGAAATCCAGGGTCCATAACACCATCTGTTAAGCCTTTTTTTTGTCTTCCAGGATTCTTTCAGGTGTCTAGGTTTCCAATATGCATTTTAGTAATTTTTTTGGGTCTAGCAGTGATGGGTGTCTCTATTCTGTCCCACCTCTGTGAATCATCAGGCCATCCTTTATCTCCGGGTCTGGGTATGCTGTGATGCTGGAAGCAGATGTGCTGGGGTCTTGCTGACTGCTGTGTGTGCCCTAAACCTTCTGAGAGCCCTGTCCCTGCTTTATGCTCCTGCTGGTGCCTCCACACCCAGCCGTCTTCCATTTGCACCACTCTTAGTCTTCCTATCACAATGCTGCAGACCCTGACTAACAGAGCTGTGTGATCAACATCAAGTTAACCCTGCCAAGGAGTCATGTGTTGCTTCTTGATCATCTTTCAGCTCACCTAGTGCACTGCATTTCAATCTAATGCAACATGAAACACAGGACAAAATTTGATTTTTATGCATTTTTCAACTTGTTTAAAACCCTTGAGACCTTCTTTTCATTTTCTAGGTAAGGTTGACTTCAATTTTCTTCAGCTATTGAGAACTAAATTTGTACCTAGTCTTTGCAAACTGGATATGGTCACTACAATAAATTGCATCTCTGATGAGCTGCCCCATTCTGAAATGGGTGGAAGAAATCATTCTCTGATGAAAAATATGTTTTCTTGTCACTGGCAATAAGAGAACTTAGACTTTGCTTACTCCAGTCAGTCGAACATTTGTTGGTTCAGGTTCAGAAGAAACTTTTACAGAAACACAGCTGGAATAATTTCCAAATGATCAGTGAATCATAAAGGCCCATATCATGCTCTGACTGTCCTGTACTTTTCAGACACTTTCTGCTGGCCTGAGAAGGTACAGAAGATAGTGAAACTTCGGCCTGCAAGGCTATAAATAATCTGCATAACATACTTGAATAGTTTGAGATTTAGAATGCTTAAAATGGCTGATCTCAAAAATAAGATCCTTCCTCCCTGTTCCATCTGATCTAACACCAGCGAAGAAAGACAGTCAACTCTCCTCTAACACTGTGGACATCCAAGGCATGGGAGATCTCAGCTAGAACATACACTTGCCTTTGGAGTAAAACAAACTGCTACTCCAGCTCTGAAAACTTCAGGAAGGTCAAGGTCTGAGTTTTGTGTATCTGCATCTGAACAAAAATGAAAGTTTTCCTCACAGCTTCGTTGTTGGGTTTGGTTTTTTTTTCCCCAGAAAAGACAGGAAGTTAAATAACTAACCTATGATAAAAATTCTGCTTTTGTTTGGGGATGAAGGGAACAAACTACTTGCTTCCTTTTATCTTTCCTCAAAAACCTGTACACTTTCTGCTCAAACTATGCACTGCAATGGCTTGCAGTGTGTTCATCACTGTCAAAGCAGAGAGGTGAGCATCAGATATGACACAGTTGGAATAGTCTCACTCTCTGACTTCTTTTAACATAGCAGTACTTCCAACCCTTGGAAATCAAGAATGATTTGAGTGTTGGATAAATAATTCTAATATTGCACAGTGTATGAACTATTACAAATAGGTGCTTAGGGACAGATATCCTGTGTGAATAGTAGGCTGTGTTTTGAGACCTTACCTTCCAGAACCACTGATATTATTTTATATTTCCTAATCTTGTGGAAAGGAACCTTTTGGAAATCTGTTGTTCCACTGCCTGGATGAACAGCGACAAGTAGTTTACGATGTTTATGGAAAAAGGACTCAACCTTTCAATTTACAGCTGGAAGGCAACACAAATGCCATGGAAAAGCAGTGTCCAAAACAGAGGCAAACAGTTTTTGCAGTGCTCACCACTGACTTGAAAGCCTTACAGAGGCAGCTGCTTTTAAATATCCTTTTAAACCCATTGAGCCTTGATCCAGCTGTTAAAAATAACAATGTTTTTCATCCTCCATAGTAATCGGATCTCACAGGGCAACGCTGGAGGAGCAGTTGCATAAAAAAGCTTTGGTTACATAACAAAAGTGCACTGTACGTCCCGAGCCCCAGAGAAGCCAGGCAGGTCTGTGTGGCAGCCTCCAACCAAAATCACAGCTCCCTGTGCTGACACTGGTGCTCACACCTTTGCAAAGGGCTGCAGAGCTTTCTGCCATGCCCAGGGCTGGTGTCGTCTCGTCCTTCTACAGAGGAAGGTCATGGGAAGAGGCTGCGTGTCTGCACCTCTTGATCTGTATTATCTCAGTCCTCTGGTGACACTGGCTTTGTACAGATATTCTGGACTTTGCAATCCTAAGCCTCTGCTCTCTCTTCTGCAGTGTCCTGTGGGGAGGCAGGACACAGAGCAGAGCACTCACATCTCCTGATGTCACAGATGCATCCACAGCAGTCACCTCACAGAGCCCCTCTGTTGATGTCTGGACCTCAGCACCTGCATGCCCACAACCCCCCTGAGATGATGCACCACTTTCCTTTCTCCTGCTTCCCCAGGAATGAAGTTGGCACCCACCTGGGATGTATTCTGTGGTCACATTTTCGGGTTTAGAGATCAGAAGCTCCCAAGCAGCAATGCACTTAAGTGCATGCACAAGTTGAACCATTCAGTCCCTCTGGAAGTCAGTAGGACATTTCACACTGTTAAGTGCTTCCCTGGATTGGTCTCAGCCTGAGCATGAACTTTGCTATTTCACTTGCCACTAGATTAACTAAGAAGGAATGAAAGTGGAAACAGCTAAAACTTTCCTTTTAAAGAAGCTGAAAATGAAGACAAATATTTCCCTGAAGATTTACCAGCAGAAAGGCTGGGAAAACTGTTGCGGAAAAATGTGAGACCTACTTCCACAGAGGTTTCCTACCTATTTTAAGCAGCAAACTTCAGCTGATATTTCTTTGTATGCACAAAACTGCATTACATGTTTCAGTTGGGGTTTACAGGATGTAAAAATCCAGGGGCAACTGGCAAAGTAATAAGTGTCTTAAGTAAGAGAAATTAATTTAGCTGATCTTAACTGAACATGCATAGACAAGTTGGGGTTTGTTCTATTATTATCTCATGCCAGGAAAACTCCAAAGAGTTGAGAGAAGAGATTTATCCTGTGAAACACCTGATAAACACATTGCACGTCGGGGCATTTTTTTAGGTCTTTGAAGTCACATCAGCCTGGTTTGTGTGAAATGCAGAAGAGATGGGCACTGTTAGGCACTTTTAGCTATTCTGGGTTTCATTCCTCAGAATAGCTTTCCTTTTCCAATGCTGACTGTGACTGAAGCCAGCCTGCTGCTATGAAATGGTAAATTGCCTCTTTGAGGGTCCTTTGGCAGACTCAGTGTGTGTAAAGAACATCCAGGCATTTTGGTTACTCACCATTTTACCACAAGGATGTTGAAGAGTTTCGAGATTGCAAAGTACAGCACCAGGCCCACACCCTCTGAACAGTTAAAGAAGGACATTAATGCTGAAGGACTATTTATTTTCCTCACAGACTGCCTGTCTCTGATCTTCAGCAGTACCCACCATGGGCAGAACTTGGAGGAAGGTTGCCAAAATCTGTGTTGCTGAATATGCGGTAGATAGAAAGGTCATGCTTGAATGAATGATCAGTCTGAAGCAGGTACCTTCAGATGGATGAGTGAGACTCTGCTTGTCACCTGAAGCCTTTGGAAGAGAGAACCATTGAAAGTTATTCAGCTCCAGAAAGTGCAAGCTAGAGCATCTCTAGACTTGCTGAAAATGTTTGGTAATTCTCAGCAGTAAATAGATGCATCTATTTGATGCACTTCCCTTCTCTTTTCAGCTGTACATGGGCTCTGTCAGATGCTCTGGCTTCAGTGAGATCTCTGAGACAGCAAACCCACCTCAAATAAAAGCTCGTGGGTTTTGATCTGTCAAAATCATGAAAATTTAAATTGGTGTATTTCACACAGCCCTGATATTTTCCTTCCTCCTGACTGCAGTTTTCTATCATTTAGGGCACTATTTGCTCAGTTTATTACAATGTGCTCTTGATTTCATTCTCCCACTTTGCAACCTTGGTGCATTTTCTTCTCATGAAGGATCACAATATAAATCATTAGGTCAGGGAATAATAAGTTTAGTATTTTTTAAAAGCCTCCCACAGTAAGTCAGGATATCAACCCATGATTCAGCAGGTGATGGGATGTAATAAGGGGACATTTTTTCCCTTAATTACTATTGAAAATGGAAAAAGAGCAAGAGAAAGTCTTAGTTTCCTGAGACAAGGATTTCAGCTTCACTGGGCTTTAGTTCACTAGAATCACCTAAAAGGCTTAAGCATAAAGAGCTGGACAAAGCTGAAAGGACAAATAAACTGATGAAAGACTCCAGCAGGACTTTGTCTTTCTAGTCTGAAAAATAGATTAAATATTATTCTACCATTATGTAAATAGTGAGAAAAGGCTGACCTCACGGTCTGCAAGCTGAATGGGATGGAGGATCTCCTGGTTTCCAACCCTATCTCTTCCAGACCTGTTTGCTCATGAGAACAGGGGTGAATGTTCAAAGAATCACGAACACAAAGGCCAGGAGTGACCATTAGAGTTACCTCACTGAACTGTTGCAAACCTGATTCTGGGGCATTTTTGCCCAGTACTTTCTGCACCGAGCCAGTTAGTTGAGTGTGGTGAGGGTGATCAAGGATGCACTTGTGGGAACCATGGCTGGCAGGGGCAGTGGGTAAACTGTGGGGTTTTTCTCAAACTAGAGGTTAAAGTGGTAGCATAAGCTCTGAGGAAGGCAGCAGAATCTCTCTCAGAAGCAACATGCAGACAACAATCCTGCCACCAGCACCTTGAGCCTCCCTGAGAGGGGAACTCCCTGTTCCTGCCTAGCCCTCAGTGGGAACAGAATCATCATCTTTTAATGAGCTCATTCCTACCGGTGGCTGCTGCCAAGTCCACCCCTGGCCCAACCCAACTGCGTCACCCAGGGCCTGTGTCAATGCCACCTCTGGCTGCTGACCCTACAGCCACCCACAAAGACGTCAAGATTTGAAAAAGATTCTCGCAGGTAGATTTTGCGATGACTAATTCTGTCACTGTACTAGGGAGGAAAGTCAACCCGATTATTCATGAATTATTATAATGAAACTCTTTTTCGAGTCTTTCTATTCCTTTAAGAAAAACTTAATAAATATCACACTGCTGAAAGGGCAGGGAAATTCACTGAGTGGCAGGTGGGATAGCATCAGAATTGAAAATGTTTTGACTGACAAAAAGTAACATTTTAAAACATCCTATGCAGAGATATTAAAGCATATGAAGGAGTTGAGTGGCCATTTCTGTAGTTGATGTAGAAATTAGATGTAGAAATTTTATGTAGAAATTATGCTAAATTGTTGTAATCCACAACAGCAGCTTTATGTAACATGCTGTTTATTGTATATGAATTCAAGGAATTCCCCTATTCAAATAAGTATTAGATATACTCAAAAAACCTCCCCTGCTCACCAACCACTTTATACGAGTGGCTTTATTTCTTCAAGTTAACAAAAACACACCATAACCCACCCAAATCTAAACCACACATAACAACCTTCATAAAAAAGTTCAACCAGGCATACAGAAATTAAAGCTCAAGAACAAAGAAAGTATTTTCCCTGTTTGTTTCCCCTGGCCCTCTGCTTTCCCCTCACTCCCTCCTAACTGCAGCTTTCTTATCTGTAGCTCATTCTTTCTCTCTTCTGTTTGACCTGAGGTCAAATGTATCATTGTTTCCATTATATCCTTCAGTATTTAGCATTTCCCTGTGAAGTCCTCACCCAGTTTGCTCTTTACTGAAGATTAAAGAAGGTTGTTTTTCATGCTCTTTTGAGGGATAGGAGTGTGAATATCTGCAAACGCCTCTAGTACATTCCCATGCCAGTCTCACTCTCTGTGCCTTCTCCACTTCCAGGAGGAGAAGCTGCCTCTGGAGCTTCTAGCCTTTTGTACACTGAGGGAGATGAGCACATTCCCAGAATTAATGGGCTGTGATGACATCCCAGTGACCCTGAGAAAGTTGCTGGTACACTTAGAGGCAACAGAGCAAGATGACAGACAAGATACTTGAAGTACCTGAATCCTGGTCCGGCACTTCCTGATCTGCAGCAATGCCCAGTTCAGAAGGAAACTCACATCACCCAGTTTGCAACTTCCCCTCCCAAGCTGAGTAGAAGGGGACATCTGATATGAATCTTGTGTCAGCTGCTGTCTGCAGGCCAGTATCTTCTGCATTTGCAATGTGTAGGGAATGACACACCTCATGGGTTTGGCTTTCAGGATGGAAGGGAGATCTTTCATGGATACTACCTTATACTAGTGCCAATTAGTAGGAGAATAAAAGCCAGCCAGCTGCAGTGATGATCTTGGGATCTCCAATGGACGTGCATGAGGAAAATATTGTGGAGACAATTTCTGAGGTGTGCAGAGGTGTGGAGTTGAAAGAGAAAATATTATTGCCTGAACTGTAGGGGGGAAAGAGAAAGGAAATTAGACAGGGAGATGGCAGGAGTGGGGAGTTTCCCAGATGAGTACCTTGTCTGAAGAAATATCCTGCTTTGATTTGCCTTGGTGTGGACCTCCCAGCTGATTTATTTGATAGCCCTAGCTGTCAACTGGCAGGGACTGCGAGTAATTTTTCTCTCATCACCAACTCACTGAGACTCATAATTTTATAGGTCTCTCATAGTTCCCTCTTCACTGTTTCTTCTACCCTTGCAGCTTGGTGAGCACTAATCTCCTTAGCTGCTGTTCATTTCCTCAAATCACATTTTCCTTCCCCTTGAACATTTTCCACTTTCTAGCAAAGTTTTGCACAGTCTAATCAAATGTGCAGGGTGGATCTGTGTTTTACCATAACGAAGTTCTTTGCTCTTTTCCCTATTTCTTTTCTAACAATTCAACTTTTTCTTCTTTTTTTCCCCTGTATTTATTTTGTCTTTTTTTGGGAGGGGTTGAGGAAGAAAAGGTCAGCTTCTTAGCATTGAGCTGCTTTTTCCACACAATTGTCTATGATGATGTAGGGCATGAGCAATAGCACAAGGGCCAGGAGGGAGAAGGAAGTGCTGGAATGAGATTACCTGGGGTCAGACATGCGGATTAGACATGCTGCCAAGGAGCCAGGGAAGGGACTAGTGGATGAACCTGGATGGGAGAAAGGCTCCACTGAGACACAAGGGGACAGAATATGGCACCCAAGTCACCCAGACTGGGTTTCAGGAACAACCTGCTCCACTCTCCTTCCCTTCTACTTTTTTCTGTCATTTATTCCGGCACCTCCTTTTCTCCTCTGCACTCCTCTATCCCAGAGAAGCTAAAGAACCATGACAGCCTGTCAGTGATGGAGGGCTTACGGGAAGGGCTAATTGCTTTCTCTGCTTTGTTCAGATGTACAAATAGACCATTACTTACAATCATTACCCAGTCATCATCCATCATACAGACTAGTTCTATTTTCCATGCACTAAATATGTCACAGGCCCCAAATTTGTCACTAATTGTACAAAAGGCTATGCAGGCCTGTGTTAGGAGACAGTTATTTGCTAATATAAGATATGGGACTTTGGCTTTATCTCTAATTTCCAAATGTTACTGAGGCAGTTATATTTCTTATTTGTTTAAGAGGCAGTACAATCCTCAACTTTCTGTCACTTTTATGAAACCATATATAAGTCACAGCAATTCCCATGTTACAACATTGTTTTCTGTTATAATAACTGTAATATAATAATTTAATATTAATATATAATAACATAATAACTATAATAACTAAACTACTAAGTGCAATGCAGAAAAATATGGCCATTCCTTCCATGTATATTCAAGTTTTTTTCACTCTAATTTTCCTCATCTTTTTGGTTCCCAATCAATTTAAACTGTTTTTCAGAGTTGCTAATTTTTTCATCAGTTCATGATGCTTTGTGGCAGCAGAAGCACAAACAAAACAGGGAAAACTGAAAAAAAAAAGAGTTTGAAGGTCCTATTCTCACTCTCAATTATATTTAGGCAACCACAACAAAATGCAATAGAGCTGCAGGGCAGTCTAGGGGTGGTAACTGACCTCAGATTAATCTTTGCAGCCAGAATAACTGTAAACTGTTTAATTTCTTCACTTTCAGCCTGTAGCAACAGATAAGCCAAAATGTGTGCTTCAATCCCTGCCCTTCTTTGGGTACTGTGCAGGCTGGGGGAGGGATGTTCCAGCTAGAAAATTGCCTTCAAAGGCACGATTCAAACTGGTTATATTTATTTTTCTGTATAAAAGGCACACAGCTTCACTGGTTTGCCACTGGCCAGTGTGAAAATGGGACAACTTGACAACGTCTCTTTGTTTTAAGGGTATTTTACACTTTGTCTTGAAGGTTTTGGAAAGCATGGGTGAGCCGTAACACACCACTTAAATGTGAGAGATTTCCATGTCTGATTGAACTGCTAATTAGAATTTGTACATGCCAGCTATCAACACACGCTCACACATAGGAGAAAACTGACTGTCAGCATCAGAGAAGTGCTTGATCCTTGAGTTTCCCTGGCCTGGTCTGGGTGTGAGCAACCATTGCATGAAGCTCTTTCTGGACCAACATATTCCCTCCCTGATCCTAGAGTATCCTGCAAGTTATTTTAGGGCTGGACTCAATGATCTTCAAGATCTTTTCCAGCCTAAATGATTCTATGATTTTATTAGACTCCCTGGGGTTCATACCCTATTTTTTGCTAGGAGCTGCACAAAAGATTCCAGTGGGAAGAGGGACAGCAGCAAGGGGTTGGGACACCCACACAATGCAGACTAGCTGTGCTGTGGAGAGCGTTGTAACCTCCAGGAGTTCTTGGGCTCATAAGCAGATGCCTCTCAACAGGCCTAATTTGTTGGGGTAGAGATCTGCTGAAGGATTATGAAGTGTCCTGCTCCAGCAACAGCTTGGGTGTGGCGATCTTGGGGATCTCTACAAGGAGTTCTCCAATGCAAACCTGCGCTGTAAACATGGATAATACAACCAGGCACAAGACAAGATGATGCAAAGATGCCCCAGACAAGGAGCTCATGACTGATTTATCTTCCTCTCTCATTGCAAAGTCCATGAGCTGCCAGTGAACAGACTTAAAGCACTGATCTACAGCCAAAGCTGACAGCACAGTGGGCAGTACTGAACCTCCAAACTCCTGTGTAATATAAATTGTCTGCCATTCCCAGAGGTCATCCTGTCAATAAACTCAGTAATTTATTTGCAATTTCCCATGAGACACCTGGAGAGCATTACCAACCAGTTAAATCTACATTCATATAGGTTAAAGAATGACTTTTCATGCTGAAGCTGTACACCCACCCTGTCAGCCTGGTCATGACATAGAGTCAATTGAAGGCACAGCTGTCCCTCAGCTCTCCAGGTTGGTGTGACAGTGACCTGGGTCAGCCAGCACAGAGCTCAGGCCCTGACTGAATTCTCCAGGCCTTTCAAATACGATTTTCTGCCAGTGCCAAATCCAAACTATTGCAGCCAGGTTGTTATTAGTACCTCAGCTAATGCATTTGAAAGTACATTACGCTGTGGTCAATGATGGAGGTACTCAGTCATGCCATGGTAAAAAGGATTAAGAAGTAAAAAAGGTAAGGGTACCAAGAGAAGTGGCATTCCTTTTATCTTGTGAGATTTTTCAAAGAAATGAATTTTCTGGAGGTGCTTAATACTGATTTTAATCCTCCATGGTTGCAAACACTGAAAGTGCTACTCAGGAATAGAGGAAACTACTCACCTCTTGTTCCTGGTGACATCCACCCTGAAACCACCAAGACAAGATAATAATGGCAAGATTTGTATGCTCAGCACAGACTCTGCTTTCTGAGTTGGTTCAAACAGCACAAATAACAGTTCTGAGCACCCATATTCTGAAGGGGGAATAATTCATATCCCTCCCTTTCTGCTTTCCAGATCATGCTGATATTTTTTCATAGTGTTTGCTTGAGTCTGTGCATATCTAAGTCATGTATATGCTGCCAGTTACCTTTCAGAGCCGGGTGTAACGTGGCAGAGATTTGCTGGCTGGATGAGTGCTGTCAGAGTAGACAAAATCAAACCTTCGTCTCCTGGCCTTCAGCAGTGTCATCATGATGGATGGGAGACATCTCCTTCCTCACTTTGCAGATTGATCTGTTCCATTTAACAGTGTTTGGATAATGGTGACTTTGTGCTCCAGGGGAATAGTTTTCTACTGTGTCCTTAAAGCTAGGAGCAAAAATTACACACACACACACACATATATATATATATATATGTCCCCAAAAGTACCCCACAAAAATAATCTAAAAAATTCCAATCTTCATGAGTGCCGACAATGTAAGAGAAGCTGAAGAGAAGCTGAAGAGACACCACAAAAGGACTTTCATAGTGGAATTTCCTCCTGAAACCTGAGAACCTCTGCTCCCTTCAGTGTCACACTGAAGCTCAAGTTTGGGAAGTTCAGAGATGTAACTTCTTGGAAGCCCTCCTCCATACCACAACCTCCGTTAAATGTGCAGACTTGATTCCTCATCTAAAGTGTACACCCGCCACTGAGAAAGTAATTCTATTTCAAACTCCAGTACATTTCTGAATATAGAACACACTTCTGAGCTCAGGACTGTGTTTCTGCCTTATACTTCCATGTTTAGCAACTTTCAGAGAATGTCTGGTGGGAAGGTCCATACTGAGCCAGGCAAGGTGTGACATTGAAAGGACAGCACGAGGACCTGAAATCTCTCCTTACTTGGTTCAGATGTCTAAATACAGGCCTCTGATGCAGTTTGGCTCCCCTCACATAACTCATCCACCTTCCTGCTGCCCCTCCAGGAGGGCACAGCTTTTCCATGGGCCCTCTGTCATGTCTGCCAGTCTTGTGTGGATGTCTAGGATGGCTGAATAAGTCTAAAATAGATACCTGAAATTCGAACGGTACATCCTGAGCTGTATAAAAGTGGCACTACCTACCCTCATCAGAGCATTTGGGTGTCACTGCACGTGCCTCTCAAGTGGTGACAGAGATGCACAGACCACATCCCTTCCCCAACACAGGGCTGCTCTGAAGGCGCAGGTGGTTTCTGCTCACCAAAGGCAGCACCACAGGGATACTCCCTTTGTGTCACGGAAATTCCTCATTAATTTCTGTCTTCTTCCTTCAGCACGGGAAGCAGAATAGTTCTGTTTCTTCTTTTCCCATCACAGTTGTCTGCCTTTTCCTAGCTCTGTTTTTCCATTTGAACAAAAAATGCACTTACAGTGATTCGTGCTTTAAGGCAAGTTGAGCTGATTAGAGCCATATTTTCTAATTGACATTTGCTTTGTCCTTGTTAGTCATCATTTGTAATAAGCTATTGTCTTTAAGTGATCATAATTATAAAAAAAACCCCTAATTGGTTATGCACTTCCAGGAGTTTGCCAACCCATTACTACTAATTAAGAACATTGTTTAGTGTAAGCTCGACAGCTGGCATACACCTAGAGAAGCATTCATTTCCCAGTCTATTGCTGGTGTTCCCAGTGTAAGTTGTCCATAGGAGACACAAACATTTTTATTCCTTTTTTAAAGCAAGATTTTTTTTCCAGGGTGTAGAGTCTCTTGTCAGTGGTTCAACAAATCAAGCAAGGACAACAGCAGGCAAACAGGAGGCAAAAAACCAAGCATGTAGTTAATGCAGCATCCATGTAACATTTGCTTTTCCTTGTTTTCCAGCTGTGTTTTTTTCCCCAGATTTTAACATCTGCTTTTTAAGAAATCCAGATTCTTTTGTTTTAAATTTCTCTGTCTTAACTCAGGTAAATTAGGCTTTCATTTCCTCAGCTGTTCTTCTGTTTGAATAGGGAGGAGCTTTGCCAGAGCAGATGTAGCAAACATGATTTTTCCAAAGAAAAGTGCTCATTTCCTGGGGAAGTGTGCTTTGCACTCCCAGCTGATGTAGCCATTTGACAGTCTTGCTGAAGATTTCTGCCTTCTGCATACCACTGAGTGAGGTTGATTTAATTAACTCAAAGTACAAGGAACTCATCAGATTAAGAATGCTGTTTAATAGCAAAGCCGTTATATATTACAATTTCTTGTTGTTACTGTTTTAATACTGTAATTATTCTTACAATAGTTTGTGCTTCACACCTCTCCCTTGTTGGTGTGTTAAACAAAGCTCCATTTACTGTAGTTTTGCCTTGATTTCTGCCTCTTGCTCATCTCTGTCCCCCCCCCCAGTAGCTGTATTTAGAAATACAAGGAGATATACAGAGGGGAAATCTGTCTGAAGCAAATAGTTCAGAGTCCAAAAAAAGACAAAAGAAAATAAAAGAGGCAATGTAGGGAAATTCAAATATTGTTCTGATGGGTTGAAAGCAGAAGCTTTGCCCAATTTGCTTTGCCTGTGCTGCTGCAGTTCAAGGGCTTGGATCAATAGAAAATCATTCACTGGCTCCTCTGGGCTTTTGCTCAGGTCCTATGTGCAATTCCACTGCCTAATGAGCTCTCAGGAAGGGCAGCAAGCCGTGCAGGCAGGATCCAGGGACAGGCTCTTGTAGCTCTCTCGGATGAACACAATGAACAAAACTTTGCAGGTTTGAATAGCCACTGGGTTCACATGAGGGCATGTTCCACACATCAAACGCATGGGCACCACAGAGTCTAAAAGGACCTCTATTTTTAACATGGGCTTGGATTTTTAAGGGAAGCGAGTCTCACAGTAACAGGTCTAACTGACCTGGAGCCAGGGCTGGCTCAAACCCCGGTAGGAGAGTCCACCTGATTTAAACACTTGTTTCTTCTGCCTTCCAGCAGGAAGCACAGGAAGAGCTGAGGTGCAAGAGCTGTGCCTCTGGCAGGATTTGCAGAACTCTTCACACTGCAAGTGAAAGCAAGTGAAGAAGAGCAGCCCTTTGAAATGTGCCCACCCATCCTGTCTCTCAGCAACAGATTGCAGAGAGACATACAGAGGACAGGACCAAATGTAATTACTTTTTCCACCAGGAAGAAGAGAAAAAGCATGTCAGTACAACAGCACATTTTATCACCACCCTGTCTCCAAGTCCTACCAGGGCTCAGGTACAGAGTTCTGCACAGAATTAGGGTGGCTTGCAATCTCAAGCAAGGCTGCAGGCACACCAGGGAGCTGAGCTTCATTTGGCTGCAAGCACCTTGGAAAGGCTTCACAAAGCCATGAATTGACCACAGGCCACTTTCAGGGTCATCTTGATTATAGAAAAAAATATGTTGGGTCACCTGTCAGAGCAGCAAGGGCAGCAGCTGTGCCAAAGCCTTTGCTGAGCTCATGCAAACCTGGATACAGCTGCAGAAGGGAAAAATCCAGTGACGTGGCCATGAGCAGACCACAGCTGTGGTGACCTTCATGGAAAAAAAAATTCTCCAATTCTTGTTTTATCTCATAAATTGCTCAGAATTTTAAATAATTCCATTAAAATTTTTAGTATATTGTCAACCTAACCTGAAATTTTTTTTGTGACTTAGGATTTTCCCTGAATTTACATGAAAATTCAGAATCTGGCTCTCAGTTGGCCTCCTCTTTCATTGCCACACTCTCAGAATGGTTGGGGCTTTGCTAACCAGGGCAGTGGGGACTTAGGGCCCCAGCATGGCCAGTGAAAAATGGTCAGTGACAGTTGACCTGTCATCTCTGCCAAGCTCTTTGGAATTGGAATAACCTGGTGAAACAAAGTCTCTCACATTTTTGTCAACCTTGACTGGTTTTTGATGCCCAATACTTGTACATGAGGGCACGAGATCTGGTTGGGATAAAGCTGCTTTTCTTCACAGGAGCTAGTGTAGAGCTGTGCTTTAGATGTATGACCAAAACAGAGTGATGGTTTTTGACTGCAGAGCAGAGCTTACACAGAGCCAAGGCCTTTTCTGTTCCTCAGCGAGGAGGCTGGGGGTGCACAAGGAGCAGGGAGGTGACACAGGAGGGACAGCTGACCCCAGCTGATCCAGGGGATATCCCATAGCATATGGCATCATGCTCAGCATATAGCACTGAGGAAGAGGAAGAAAGGGGGGCATGTTCAAAGTGATGGTGTTTGTCTTCTCTGGTGAGGTGTGATGGAGCCCTGCTGTCCTGGGATGGCTGAACACCTGCCTTCCCAAGGAAAGTGGTGAATAAATTCCTTGTTTTACTTTGCCTGCATGTGCAGCTTAGGTTTTACCTATTAAACTGTCATTATCTCAACCCACAGTTTTTTCACTCTTCCGATTCTCTCTGACATTCCACCTGGAGGAAGTGAGTGAGCTCCTGGCTGGGCTTAACCCATGACACTTTGGAGAGTTTTTTGTTGCTCAGCTCTTGTACGTGCATGCATCACTTTGGGGAGTGGAGCTCAGGAGAGTGCCAGTGCTGATCAGGAGCTCAGAGCCCCTCAGGCAGTATGGCTGCCAATTACTGGATGATGAAATTGCACAGATCATCCCTAGCATTTGTGTACTCGAGGGTTCACTTCGCAGTCAGGTCTGATTGAACACAGCTGTTCCAATCGCTGCAAGATGAAGCAGGCAAATCAGGCTTTGCACACAAAGCCTGACAGCGGGGGCTTGCCTCCAGAGTGAGCCGGGCTTTGAGGCAGCAGGAGGGAGCAGCTCTGAGCTCTGCCATCTGATGAGTTCATGCAGGGCCTCATCTGGCTGTGGGGATCCATGAAGGCTTGAATCACATCTCTTGACAGTGCCTGTGTAAGCTACCCTGGGAAGAAGGAGACAGGCAGCTGATACCTGGTCCAGAGCTGGGAATAATGGCAGTGCTCACCCTGCCCTTCCTGGTGGCAAAAGACCTCTGTTACCTGCTGGCAGGAATCTGATGCTGATGAGGGACAGCTCTTCTGGTTAACTGTTTCCATGTCACAAGGCCAGCCACCCTGGGGGTTGCATGTGAGATGTGTGTGTATTGAAACAGAATTTGTAATTTTAACAGTTCTCTTGCTTCATATTGCTTCAGCCCACAGTCATGGAAAGACACAGATGCAGATTCCCTGGATGTAAGAGGGTCTTGAAAAGTGCATTTTCTTCTTGAAATCCTCTATCACTTTGTTCTTCTCTAAGGCATTTAGGAAAGAGCTTCTGAAGGTCTGCTTTGCCTGGCACAGCAGTGTCACCCACGCTGTGATTACTGAGCTGCCGACATGTTAGGGGATGGAACAACTTTGCTTGGGATCAAGCCTTTGTGTTGTTTACAGAAGAGCTGAGCTTTCAGAAAATTATTAATCTATTTCTACTGCAACCAAACCAGGTGGGCTTCCCAGTTTTTTGTATTCAGACTCTGAGATAAAGACCAAAGATGTGAGCAATAGTTTCAAGTGTGGTGTATGAAGCTATTTCTTTTTACTAACTCCAACAATTCTCTTAAATCCTGGATACTACTGGAGCTTAAAAAACAGCTGTACGATGCTGATGTACAATGAGAAAACTCACCAGGTCAGGGGCTTCCCTCTTTTTGCTCCTCCATGTCACCTGCAGTGGCACAGGGTGGAGATGTCAGTATGTTCTTCAGAAGACAAACATCTGCCCGTGCAGGTAAGCTCTGGTTCTGCCCATGAGCACCAGACCTGTAATCTTGACCAGCTTCCATCCCTCTCTTTCTTCCTGATGTTTCCTTCTGCTCTGGAGGCTTGAAAGTGGCAACATCTGTGAGCTATAAAAATAATTGCGGTCAGGGATGCATCTGGCTCAAAGAAAATTGAAAATCATATCCAAAAACTACTTTCTGGGAAAGCATAACGGGCTACAAAGTAAATAATCAATTTTCATTACAATGATTGTTTTAATAAGATGTCATTACGGTGTCCTTATATAAGTGCATACACTTATGTGAGGGATTATGTCCCCTTTCCCTGCTCCTCTGTGTCAAAATACAACTGCTGGCAGAATGTGACTGGCTGAAAATCAAGTAGGATGTTGTGCTCTTTAATACCCACAGAGCTCAAACTGACCCTAGAAACCCCTTTGCACAGCATCCAGCTGAAGTGCCTTGGAGCTGATTTGGAAGGGACTCCTGTTGGATGGGAAAGAAGCCTAAATCCAAAGCGCTTTGAAATCAAAGAGCATCTTAGAGTGGCTTTAATGGATTTGAATCAGGCCTCTGCCCAAGCTGAGACTGCCAGAGGGAGACTGTCATTGCCACGGGGTCGTGCTGCAGAGTGTTGAGAAGGTGGTCACGAATCCTTGAATTGGGCCTAGGATACTCTCACCAAGCCTTACCTGGGCTGCAAAAGGCAGGGTATGAGAGGAGAAAAATGAGATCCTGGGAGAAATAGGGACAAAGAGGGAGAATACACTTCCCTAACTCCCAGGGGGCAAAGCAGGTGAGGTGCTCAGCTGGCACAGCACTGGGATGTCAGGAGTTCCCAAGGGGCTTCTGTGCTGGGATCAGCTAAAGTCAAGGCCGAGCACCGACAGGGTCAAATCAAGAACAACCCCAAGACCTATGTGCATGCCTGCATGCAGGTATCAGCCGCCTTTAGAGGAACATCCACCTGAAAATATGATTGCAGGGTAAGCAAATTACTTGATACATGGCAGCCTTTCCTCAGTAAATTCCTGTAAATCTGCATTTGCAGTCTTTGCTAAAGCATGATCGGTGATCCCCTGCAATGAATGGTGGCTGGGTGTCTGAGAAGGGAGATGTTCACTAAGGACAAGCTTCAGTGCTGGATTCTTCCTCCTCACCTTGATGTAGCATGTTCTCACACCTACAGTTCATGAGTAAGATGTCAAATGCTCCTGAGAATTGTTGCTGCTCTGTGTCCATATGGTGATGGCCAGTGCATCTTTCTCTCTGAGGGTATATGGGAAGGGTGAAATGGCCATTGTACTATGACAGTGCTGGCTTTGTGTAAACATGTCTTAATTCATGCACCGCAACTTCTCAAAATACATCCCCTTAGAAATTTACAATGTTTTCAGAATTTTCATGATTTTTCAGCTCAGAACCTGAATGTTTTCTCCCTTTATTTAGGCTGATGAAAAAAAAAAAAAAAAAGGCAGCTTATTTCTTTGCCCTTCTTTTTTCTTCCTTCCATGCATTTCTTCAGCAGCAGGGGTGAGAAAGGCCCAGATCCCTGCAATGTGCAGCCCTAGGCATCCCAGCTGGCCCCAGCAAGGAGATGCTTTGAGGGCTGGGAGCTGCTCAGAGCACCAGGCACATTCCATCAAGTTCCTCGTCCGAATGAAAAGCTGAAGTGGCTTTTCTGTGTAGGGAGGATTGAAACCAGATCCTGCTATTAAATTTGTTAAATGGAAATCTAATGATTTATGAGGGAGGTAGTGAACCCTCAGAAAGAATTCAATAATAATAACGCCGGGTGAATGGCAGCGTGGCAAGGCTTCAGAAGTAAATGATCTGTTAAAAAAATAAAATAAAAAAAACCCACACCAAAAAAGCCCCAGCTAAACAAAGCAACTAGATGTGAACCAGATAAAAACTTTAATTATTTCTAATGAGATCAGCAAAGCAAGCAAAGGGCTGAAGTGGGACTCATCTGATATAACCAATAAGAAGCACAGGCAATATCCTTTTACAGTCACACTTGACAAGTTCAAAGCCATGCAATGTGTTTAGCCACACACCAGTACTGCTGGCAGATGTGGAACTAAATCCTAGGGATTTCTTTGGGGAAAAAATATTCAAATGTCTCCATATATTTATATTTCTCTGGACCACATGACAAAATTGAAAGGGTACTGAAAGTTTTAGGTGAGTAATATATTGAACACTGTAGGGTCACAGTACCATTAAAAAAGTTTGGCTTATTGATGATAGCAATTTTAGCCAGTTTGGAAAAGCAATGCTCTGACTAGGTTTTGTCTTGTAAGAAAAGGGGTGAGGATTTCTGGTCATGGCTTTGTATGTGTTTAAAGCTTACTCAAGAGTATCTCTTCACTTATTAAAAAAAAGAAAATAAAGAAAATAGAGGGAGGACATTGTAGTTTTCCACATTACTCTGCTGTGTGTCTGTGGGATCACGGCAATGAATGCTGCAGACCAAACCAGGGCTTAATGAAATGAAAGACCCAGAGCTGAAAGGGAGCTGCTTGTTCGAACCCTTCCAGTCCCAGTCCACCCCCTGATTTCCCTGGGACAACAGGTACCTCACAAGGTCACTTCAGTCAGGTCCTCAGCCAGGAAAGGAAACCCAGACCCTGAGAAAAGAAGGAATAAAAGAAAGCAGTAGCTCTGAGACAGTAACCACATATTGCTCTCAACTATAATAACACACAAAAACATGTATAAAGGTCTGGGCTCCGTCTGACTCAGGGAGAATTGCTGTGATTAGCCAGACTCCTGTAAAATAATAATGGCCCCCTGCAAATGGAAGGAAACTTTTTTATGGGTTTTATTGCTTCTTTAAAGAGGGCAGGATCCCTCCCCTTGCATTCCTTTGCCTCTGTGGTTTTTCATCACTGGACTTTTATTACTGCAACTACATCACTTCCCACACACATACACACATTTCTTTTCCTGTTGGTTGATTTTATTTCTCCAGCCACTCCACACTGTGTCACAATGTGTCTAAAATGGAATATCTACTTTTGCAGTGCTACCTGCCCTGAGAGCAGCATGGCATCCTGCTTAACAGCTGTGGCCACTAATTCACTCCAACTGCAGTCTGTCTTCTCAGCATCAGCTACATTTCTTTTCCATATGCTAACTCCCTTTCAGCTTAATTTTCCCATTACCCAGCAGTAACATTGAGTAACTGTGTTGGGCTGTATTCAAATGCAAATTAATATCTCCTTCTGCCCATTAACTCTGCTGTTTCTTGTCTAGCCAAAGCAACTGGAAACAAGCACGTATCTTGGTTCAGTGGTCGGACAGAGGGGCCCTGTCTGGGCTGGGATTGCTGTTCATCTCCAAGAGCAGACACAAAACAGCAGGCTGCAGAAAGGAGAGGTCCTTCATCAAGATGTTTCTTGTCAAATAACCCCTGAACTCCAACCATTCAGCAAACACCATGGCTCGCTTGAACTTCAGTGTTTGACGTATGTAATTCACACAAAGCCTGCGCTGTGCTCTAGATTGGAAACATCCGGTGCATTGACATCCAGAAACCTTTAGATGAGGCGTGGGGGAAGGGAAGATGTCACTGAGCAAGGCATATGACTCAAATCTTAAAAACTGTTATGTTAAAGAAACCTTTAAACAGAGCAGCCTGGCAGAAAGCAAGTTCCCCAAAAGTGGGGTTATAGGAGTGAATGCTGAGAGCAGGGAGAGAGGGGATGGGGGAAGAAACAAAAATATATAGGAGATTTTATTTTTATTTTTTTTAATTTTTGGGAACATTTGGAGTACCTTTCTTTCACAGCTCTTTCTTTTTCAGGATGACTCAGAATTAGAAACACTAGCACCATTTCAGGAGGAAAAAGTGGTGTAATTCCTTGGACATCTCCCTCCTCCCCGCTCCCCCCCGCCCCCCCCAGAATATTGAGCTCCACAGGTATGAGCCACTAGAACCAAAAATTCTTACATATTTCTTCATGCCTATGTAACTCTGAACCTCATTTTAATTTGTTTTCCACTCTGGAGCTCAAGCTTCAGTCACCTACTGGTCTCCTTTCCCTTTCCAGCACAGGCACGGGCAGTGTGCAAAGAGCATTACTCCATGCTAAGCAAATCTTCCTTTTTGCAAAGAACATTTTTGTAGTTTTCTATTTTTTTCTGCATTCTATTTGGAAAAAACTTTTAGTTTAAGTTGGTTTCTTCCCTTAGAAAAACCCAAAAGCAAAATACATACAAGAACAGGGAGAATATCCATCACTTAGAGTCCTTCAATGCATAATAAATAAAGTTGTGAGGCAAATCTATGGTGCTTGAACCCATCCTGGGAGTAGCTGAAGCTCAGTTGTTGGAAGGCATGCTCTGTGGATGGAGTGCATTGGTTAAAAAAGGATAGGCACCACTTTCCTGTCCACAGTTCCAGCTGGCTGAGTTAGTAACAGCAGTCATTCAGTCAGGAGGCATAAAAGAGCATCCCCCCAGTCAAAGTAATCGCTGCAACACTGATCAGAAATCTCAGATTTCTGTAAAATGCTTGCAAAAATTATGTGCAAAATGGCTTGCACACCAAAATCAAATCTGTTAAGGTATTTACCTAATGCATGAATAATGAATAAATAAGAGACATTTTTGAGCAGTTCACAAAGAGGAAGGGAGGAAAACAGTCCTGGAATAAATTATTTGCCATAAAAAGAAATCAGTGCTCCTTGGAAAACCCACACCTTTGAGTTCGTGGTGGGTAAAAAGACAGTTGTTTAAATTTCCCATTTCTGAGTTCAGAACATCACTTATGTTCATCCATATGACCATTTCATGCGTAAGAAGCCTGTTCTTCCAGTGCAGCATAATGAATGTGTCAGCCCAGATAACTGCTGAAATTCAGCCATCTGCAAGATGTTGCCATGAAAGGAGCCTATTGCACAGGAGGTTTTGGCTGTGGATATTGTTCTGGAGATTGTACTTTTTGTACAGGACCTTGTGGCTTTGGTCCCCTTTGGAGAGAGTGAATTCCATGGCAGATCACTGCTGTTGTTTAACTTTAGGCACTCAAAAAAGCAAAGGCAACACTTCTTCAGTCCGAACATGTGATACCAGGGCAGGAGGTTTTGTTACAAGGTGATGAAAACACATTTTCTGGACAAAGATGTGAGAAACTAATCCAACAGTGACTGAAAGAAATCAAACAAATGTTTCACAAAACAGATCAACTTTCATCTCTGACCTACCCAAAGAGGACAAGTATAAACTAAAGGCAGGAAAAACAACCCTTGTCCTGCTGGCCTTTCTTATCTTTTAAGGGAGGCAGCAACTGGGTTCCCAGCTTTGAAGTCAATCAAATGATGAGCCTGCTAAAACTGATTAGCACATGCCTGCATGCTGGGACATCGATGAAAACAGAGCTGGGAACACAGCCCTGTGAAGTGGAAATGGCTGGAAACCTCCGAGGCTGTGGGATCACAGAGGGACATGTAGATCCCCTCTGTCAGCTGCAGCAGTGAGAGTGAGCGAAACACAGGAATAGTATTTCATGCTGCTGAATGCACATATCACATTTGCATCTGCAGCATTCCCCATCCTCCAGCTCTGAGCTCTCAGTGCATCCTGAACCCCAGAAGTGCCCCCAGTCCAGAGATTCACTTCTGACAGAGCCTGGCATCAAATGTGTCAGATGAAGTGAAAATCCCCTCATAATGAATGGTAATGGAATAACAGGCCAGAGGGAAAGTTTCTTCCTAATAGCCCTTGATAGGTTCAATAAAAGCAGAGCACAAAACAACAGAAACCAGAGAGAAAAGTGGCAGGAGGATTAGCCCTGCTATGACTGCAGAGCCGCAGCTCCCAAGAGCCAGAGAGCAGCAGCGATACCAGGGTGCTGCTCTCCCACCGCAGGATGCAAATAACTCCCATCGAAACCAGTGACACTTGTTCATGTCCCGTGGCAATTAAATGGAGCCTCCTGTCTGCTTTTCTCAGTGCTGCTGTTGCAGTGAGAGCAGATACACGTGTGCGTGTGTAACTCGTGCTGCCTGCTCGAGAACGCCGCTGCGGTGCCACACTGCAGAAGCGCCGTCAGCACAGCTCGGAGACTGCGGGTCCCTGCCGGAGCGACAGCCGGGGCCACGACGCTGTGTGCAGGCGTTGGGATTGTTTGCTCGACTCCATTCCCCTTCTCTCTCTTGCTGGCAGGTCAGTTCATTCAGTTAAGCACCCTCAAGCGCTCTTCCTTCGCCTCCCTTGCATTTTGAGGTAGAAAAAGCCTTTTCGTTTGAGTTTCCTCTCTTGCCCTACATACCCAGCTATCAGCAGCACATTAGGATGTGGGGAACGTCAAGCAGGCAGCCAGAGTGTGGGCTAAGGAAACCTCATGCTGCTTCTAAAAAAGCTGAGAGCTTCGCTCTAGGGCTAAGGGACAGCTCTCCATGGCTTTGCTTCCTCTTGGGAAGTAGATTTTCTTGTTGGAAATGAGATGTGGGAGCACATGCTGGAGGGCAGCATCTGAATTCAAAGCCCTCTTGGCAATGGGGAAATGGTGGGAGAAATCCAGAATAGCACAAATATCAGGGATATTCTGTGTTGGAGGTACAGCAGGGTAAATGATTGCTCAGGTAGCTCTTGGGAAAGGCAGCTGTCTGGTTTTGAACAGTTTGCAGGGCTCAGCTAAAAACGAGATCAAGATTTGGCTGAAAATTTTAAAATAGGTAAGATAAAATGTGTTCTGGGGAAAACCTGAAATTCTTTGCTGTGGTAGAAAAAATCTAAAGGTTTCTGCTTACGCCAGAAAACCACTACTGGTGCGGTTTTGTTTTTTTTTGTTCTGGTCAGTGAGGCATATGGAGATACAGTTTATACCAGTTATGAGTTTATTTGTCAATACCAGAGAGGCTTAGGCTGAACAAGATCAAGTCTCTCATTCCAGAAGAGCTGTACCCATACACAGATGTATTTACTCTGGTTGAAATAAATATTTAAAGGAAGTGAGCAGCTACATCATAACCAGACTCACTCCTAAGTAGATATGCTACAAGATATAGAAAGTGGAATTTCTCTTCTTGTGCTGGATCAGACAGGTTTCCCTCCTCCTCCCCTTCATTTTCCCTCCTCTCTGAAAATCCCATTAATTCACCAGGTAGGAGCTGTGGGAGGGAGGGAGGGAAGAAAGGAAGTAGTTGCTGAAGGGTCTTGGCAAAGCTCAAGAGCCTTCTTCCCACACCATTTCCCCAGTCTCTCATCTGCCTTGCACTTTGCTGGTACTGAAATGCATGAAAATAATAAAAATCTTGAATTCAAATAGACACAGTTACACTTTCTCCAAATCCCTGTATGGCTACGTCTATTGCAGAATTCATAGCAGTGCCTTGAATCCATTTAGTCAACATCAGCTGGAGAATTTCAGGGTTTTTCAGGAAGTGCAAAAAATCCCTGTGTAGAAACCCTTAAATTACTACAGCACTTTTTTATTAATTTAGCTTCACTGCACTGAAAAAAAGTGAAGTAAGAGCCCTAATGTTCTGAAAAATAAAATGAGGGCTCAGACACTCTGAAACTGTAATAGCTTAGCTGGAAGTGTGATTTTAAACCAGTAGAAACCCTCTTGTAAATATTATTAGTCATCTAGAACACTGACTGATGGAGGACATTTCACTGGAAAAACCCTGCTTCTTGCACATATAATGCAACTCTAAACTGAATTAAATTTTTCATAACCTAGAAAGTATTAAACTGCATAAAAATATTCCTTGTTCAGTTCAAGAGAGTTTCGGCCAAGGGAGTTGCCTATGAATAATTTCCTTTAAAAGTTTTGTCCTTTATCTTGGGGCAATTCTCTTATTGTAGCTTTAGATTAACAATTAACTTATTTCAATTTAGCTTAAAAGGAAAGGTGTCCCCATGGCACTTTGCTTGGGTTGACCTGCTGCCCCTGTGAATCTGAGTACCACACAGGGCTTTTTCCACATTAAAATGGAAGATCTGTCTGCAGTGATGTGAGCACAGCAGACAGGAGCAGATACCTCTGTGGTCTAAAACGAGGTCAGTGTAACTATAACTTTGCAGAAGTGCCTGCAAGACCAGCTGTTGGCATTCTCATCCTCCACCAAATCCGCACCCAGCCAAGGTGGAGTGTGACCAATGTGACAAATCTTGGTATGGGTGGGCACCTGCAAGCACCTGGAATGTCAGAGGGACTCCTGCAACCTGGCCTGGCCAGGTGTGTCCTGGTCTGACTGTGCATCCCCCCCGCAGTCACATCTCCTGGTGGGTAGAGATGATCTTTGAATCGGACAAGGGACTTGTTTTACTGATTTTACGTGTGCATTGCCTGGATAAATCCACTTTAATTCCAGCAGTTTTGAAAGAAATGTTTGTGGTACAAATGAGGATAAGGGCCAGGCTTACACCAGAAAGAAATCCCAGCAGGTCTACTCTGAATTTCACTAAATAAATGATGACTCTAAGGACAAATCTACTTACTAATCTAAGGGGTGACTGGGTGACAGATGTACAATCCTTCTTACTTTAACTAACTGTAATAATATTCATGGTTTGATATGTGAGGTACTTTTTCCAAACATTTACTCTCCACATAAACAGGAAGGAATTCCTTTTTTATTATTTTTGTAGAGCATTGGAAGGTTACTGGAGAATTTCTGATAGTTTAATTTAGGGGGAGGAGTTGCTTTCTCTTCAAAATATTTGTACAGTTATTTCCAGAAGAAGAGAGTGCTTAATGAGCCCAAAATATGATCAGGACAAAATATGTGCTAGTATGATATATCTTATGAGTCTCTCCATGCATTTTTACAAGCCATCCATCAGCAGACAGAAGGGAGAGACCAGTGGTCAGCTGGTGGCTGTAAATCTGTCCAGTTGTGTAACTCACTCTAGCCAGACGTATTTGCAGAAAGCCCAGGAGCAAACTCTGCCCTGTGTTAAACATTAGCAGTGTTGTTCATGTGTTCCTTATCAATAACACAGTCTTAAACACAGGCATCTATTCCACAGGTGTAAATAAATAAATGACCAGGCACTTCTGGGATGGTTGTTTATGCAGACAAGCAGACGAAGTATTGGAAATTTTTATTCTGAAGAGCACAAAGTACCAAAAGAGTCAAACTCATTTTATTTCTATCTTTAAAGGTCAGTGCTTGATCCTTGTCTAAAAGCTCTGAAGCAATTTTGCTCTCCGAAGGAAAATGTTCACTATCTTGACAAGACCGGGGGCTTTATTTCACCTATCTTCAGCCACCTGTAAAGGAGGCACCTTCTGTAAGCCAATCACTTCATTTTCTTCTGTAATTAGCAAGAGGAGCAGTTCAGCAAAGCTCCACCTCTGCTTCCTTTTCTCTGCTGCTGGTCGAGGGAACCCATACTACGAATATAGACAACCTGCCTAACTCTTAGATGCTCAGTGCTGTCCAGTACCTGCTTTGTTGAGTCTCAGCTACCCCAAACCCACTTTCCTGACCCCTGGGGAGCCTTTGCATAACCAGCATCTGCCTCACTGCAGCTGCAGCAGCTGGAAAGGGGCTGTAATTAGGGCACTGTCGCTCTGACTGAGCGTGCAGGAAGCAGGCAGAGGATGAAGTGCCTCGGCGCACTTGTGTCCTACTTAACTGTCAGACACTGGATTTTCCCTACATCCTTTTCACTGAAAATGTAGCAGTTTGCAAAGTGAGCTTCCTCCATGTCACAGTGAGATGCCAAGTCAAGGTGACGCTGAGAATCCTTTCTGGAAAACATGATGCCACATGTACCACTCATTCCCTTTGATTCTGCAAGATATATCCGTATCTTTATGCTCCTAAAAGGTTCTGGGATGTTCAAGGGATGGAGGAAATACTTAAAGCTACCTCTGGCAACTTGAGCCTGTTTTGAGCCTGGGCAATTTCCATTATATGCATGGTATCATTCAAGCATTTAATATTTATATTCTGCCTCTGACCTCTCAAAAGACATTCCCTCTACCAGAACTCACAGGAGGAAGATGTTATGATGAAACTGCCTTTTTCAAGTTCTCTAGAATCTCACTGGGGGAATAAAGGACAAGGGAGGTTCCTGACTCTGTTCTGTTCACATGGAAAAAAGGAGTGAGGAGGGGTAAGGAGAAGAGAAATGTTGAACACTTCTATTCATCTCAGAGGGCCTTACTGCTACTCCTTTATTTGCCAGACAAGTTTGACTTCTCCACCCCTGCCTTTACACCTTGCAAAATTTAGTCTGTGATGCAGTCAAATTCAAGGTCCATCCTGTATCACATCCTCACTCACTTACCACAAAATGGTGGTTTATTACCACATTTACTTGTTTTTCGCATTCCCACCCCTGAATCTTCCCTCATGCTCCAACTCCATGTGCACTTGTTGCTCCCTTGCCCTGTTAATCCTTCATAATCCTTATTCACACACTTCTACCCACTTACTGCTTCTGACTGCGCCACGGCCACGGCCTGAACTTTCAACTCCCACTGTGCCCTGGACTTCTCAAGGAATCACAAAGCCCAGGCTAAAGGTGCCTTCTTTCTCTATCCATGTGTGTTTTGCACATTGAACCACACAACACTGACAACCAGTGACTGCATTTACAGCATATTGTATTTCAGAGTTTAACAAATTTCATGGATGAAAACCCTGCATGTCCAGTTTGAATTAATGGGGGAATTCAGATGCAGTTTTCCTGTGTCTTTATGAACTCCATGAAGTGCCAGATGACCAGTCACTCTAATCGTTACATGGGTTTGGGAGCATTTGCTTCCTGAAGAGTGATTATGCCCAAAACAGATTGTGCCCAAAGAAAAATGATCTGCATGAAAATGCACTCAGTTATAAACTGCCACAGCAGAAATGGAACTTGACAGCCCAGCTTCCCCACAGGACTTCTGCATACAACACTGAGCAGAAGAAATGGTGCTAAGGACCAAGCTCATAAAATTCACTGGCAAGTACCAAAACATACTCTGATTTTCAGAAACAGTTGGTTCCCAAGTAGCTTTCGAGGGGGCAAGGGGAAGTACTGGATATGCAGGACACTGGAGAGGAGAATTTGGTGGAATCAACATTTTCAACCGCTTGCAACCACGCAGAGGTCTGATGCACTTGAGGTAAATGTGTGTGTGTTGAAAGTTCCTGTTGTAGAGAATGGAACTCTACCAAACAACACCACACATCTTCTACCATGTGTGAAGGATTTACACCTTTTTCTTATTAATTCCTTCATGCAGTGATTGAAGCAGCCAGGTATTGAGTTCCTTGTCCTTTCCTTAAGGAATAAGATGCCAGATACCATGAATGCCTGACGCTGCATCATGCACAGTCAGTGGCAGATTAAGGGAGTAATTTTCTTCTACTACAAGATGTGTAATGGGAGAGGGAGTTGCTTATCATAAGGCAGCTACACTTACCTTGGTAGCAAAGCATCATTTAAAAGTACAGCAAAGAGATACTGTAAAAGGATCCTGATCACCAGCATTCAACAGTTTCCTGAGAAAAACTAACAAGTGTGGTAGTAAGGATGGAAACTCTACAGAATGATCATGGAGAATAAAGAAAATAGACCTAAAGCTTAATTATCTCTTCTAAAGAAAAGTAAGAGTCACCAAATAAGTCAGATGGAAATATAGTCCAAGCTACCAGCATGATAAATACTGTGGATGCAGACGGAGCACGGCTATTGGGAGATACTACTTTATTTGGAAAAATACCCAAGCCAAAACCAATTAGCAAAAAGAATATATGTTTATGTTAAAGACCAAAAATACTGAAGTCTAGAGGTGTCTGAACAGAACTAAATCCTAGAAAAATGCCAGAAAATATTAAGTACAATAGGCAACTGTGTGGAAGACATCAACACAAGCAGAGCCATTGTGCAGACCAAGAATTAAAGCAATGGGACTGAGGGTGATCCAGTGAGCACATTGACAATTGCACCATGAAAGGCAGATTCCAGGGATCTGAGGGCCATGGAGGCTGTGGAAGCATTAGGTACAGAAGCAGGGCTAATGATGCTCAGTAGAGTATTGCAGTTACATAGTTTAAACATTTTTGACACCCAGTCTGATCTGTTCAGAGATGAATAAAGCCTCAGGACATCTCTTATATCCCAGCACCCAACTACTCTGGCCAGGAAAACCAGAGGATCCTACAGGCTGCTTGAGAAGATAGGGAGGTTATTCTAGAGAATAGGAAGAGATCAGCGATGTGGCAATAGGACTTTCTAATGGCCTGAGTGCACTGGGTGCTGCTGAAGGACTCCAGCCCTTCTCTGGGTACATGAGCATCCAAACAATTCTGATCCCAGTGTTGCTTATGAATCAGTCATACTGAGCACAATTCTATTGGACACACGCAGACAAGACCTGAGGATCACAGCTAAGAGCCAAAATGAAAATGTGGGCTGTCAAAAAAAAAAAAAATTTAAAAAAACCCCCCAGGAAACAAGACATGTTGTAGCTTGTCATTTATCTGAGTTGACATGTACAGCTGTGGGACACCAGGGAGCATGACTAGAAATATTCTCTGGGCTAAAATGATCTCTGTCTATAAACACATTTTTCAAAGCAATGGGCATCTACAGGACAAATTTGAGCTAGAAATAGTGCAGTCTGAGCCTGGAAAATTGGCTGGATCCATTTGATTTGATGGTCTCAACAGAACAGCAGCTGTCAGGACCACAAAGGCAAGGTAGCACTGCAGTGTGAGAAAGCAGCAGGTAAGCAAATCTGAATTGGCTGAAAGCTGCTGTGGGCAGAAGTGTTAATACAGCCAGTAAACTTCACCAGGATCTGAGAACACAGCCAGTGTTGTCAGCATGCTCTGCTGGGTGCCTTTGTTTCACTGGTGTATGCCCAAAGGGACAGGCACTCCTGTCTGTGTGTGACAAGGCGGGCAAGGCCCTGTGCTGCTGTGTGGTCAGACTGCTGTGTCTCCTGGATCTCCCAAACACAAAGATCATAGCTGATGACCTTGGTTTTATTGAGGGAAGCAAAGTCTAGGAAATGCAAGAAACCCTTAAAAAATTCCATAAACACTTCAAGGGGGAATAAAGATAAGACATTTTGAAACAGCAAGGCCCTCCTGGACATTGCAGGCTCTATTACTCAATTCCACAGTATCAGGGAATGTTCTTGAACAGTGGGGTATCCTTGTTCTTCTTCTTAAATCGTCAGACTAACATCCAGCATGGTTTTGGCCAAGCAGCCTGGTACTCTACTGAACAACTTTCATGAAGAGTTTGGAAGCCAGCACTGGCTAGGACTATCCCCTGTAGGCAGTTTGGATGAGGTCCAAGGATAGGGTTCAGTGGCACGGGCATGGGTTGTTGTGTCTGCTGATCTCCACTCCAGGAACTTTCTCCAGATGTATTACACTGCCACTTTGGGACTCTCCAGGCACTCCAGCAAAGACAGAGTGCTACAGACAGTAAAATCACTCCGTAGCTCTCCTCCTCTCCAGAAAGAAGGGGACTGTGCCCCACTGTCAAGGGAGTAGGGGTACTTCAGAGGCAGCCTGAGTGGAGGCATACCTCATCCTGAGAAGTAAAGGCACTTCTCTGAGAAGCCAGAGACTTTTTATATGTGTGAGGCTCAGATTTAAGATACTTTATGGAAAACAAGTGTTTGAAAGCATGATGCTGCACAGCTGAGCAGGTCTGAGTCCAGCAGCAAAGACCTCACAACCTGATGGGAAAGAAAACGCAGCAGTTCATCCAGCTGAGTGTGTGAACCATGGACTAAGGCACTGGATGAAGCAAAACTTAACGGTGGCAGTGAACAGAAATCACATTGTGAAATGCAGTGCAAAGTTTGGATGCTACAAAGAGCTTGAGTGAGCCTGACACAGGGAGAGTGGGGCAGGGGAAAACACAGACCTGGGAAGGAAACAGAGCCCACAGGTTTTCATGCAACGCAGTGACGATGGCAACCAGGTTACATCAAGTTCATAATCAAGATACCAAAAGCAGGAAGCGGGGGAACTGGTTTGAAAAGAAACTCATCTGAAAGTATATGACTTTTAAACACTAAAAAAGGGTGTTGATTAAAGCCACATCTCTAGGTTCAGGAACATACTAATACTTTCCTTAGTGGCAATGGGTCCTGTAAAGCACACTCAAGCTAAAATTGTTCAAAATAGTGGTTAACTCATTCTTGTGTGACTTACAAGGCATAGCATATCTTTCAAGAAGGAATTCTTTGGAGGTTTACGGAGGGATCACTGTCTCTGTACAGGGCTACACGCAGTTGCAGGTTCTCTGTAGAAATAAAAAGTGTCCATTTCGTACTGCAAATATGTCATGGTGCTATCAAGGACTGCAAACATGAAATGGCTCTTAGTTTTTGACTTGCTGATTAATTCTGTTTTGTGCATACCCACACTTCTCCTGCAAGCAGTCTTGAACCAGGCAAATGAGGAAAGGTAACAACAGAAACTCTTTAGGATTTATACAGCAGTGATCATGCTGGCCCTCAACCTGCTTCAGTTGACTTAATCCTTTTCTATCTATTTCAGAAAAAAAGCAAGAGCTGTGCGCATGGAAGTATAAAAGGAGGGAGAAAAAGTCAGGGAGATGGATCATGTCACAGGTGTCTCAAGTCTGATTACGATGGAAGGATGGAGATTTCATGGTGTAGAAGAAAGCTGGGAATTCTCTGATAAAATGTCTTACTAAAAGGGAAACTAACCTTAAAGGAATACAAATAGAATGGTAAACAAATATTTGGTTTCTACCTTGGGATATCTGAATTGTGGCAGGATTCATCTAAGATCCTTGAATGCACTTTGGAAGGAGAAACCTTGTCCTGATCTCTTGATCATGCAAGGTGTGCACGCCAGGCCATCCCCGAACTGTTTCCTGCTCTGTGGCACCACCTCCTCGTACGAGTGACAACACAAATCCAAAAAAAAGATGGAAAGCAAACTTCTCATGTTTCCTTTGACCTAAGTTATTGCTAGAGCTCCTTGTATGAAGGAAGCAGAGGATAATATTTTGATCAGAGGTCTAAATACATGTGATTGAAAATAATTGCACTATTAGCATTACAGAATTAAATCCTGAGTAAAATAATGGTGTATTAGTACGGTTTACACCCTGCTGTATCAGTAATGAAGTGACCTTTGGCAGCAGGTACATTCCATGCCCATCCACCCACGGTTTTCTGTGTCTTCCAAACTCACTCTATAAACATAGATAAAGCCAGAAATTTATCAAGGAAAAAAATCACGAAGTTCTCTTTTGTGTCCAACAGGAAGTTCTGAAACAAGACCTCACCTGCAGACTGTCCCACTGCTTCTGAAGCCAGCAGAAATGCGGTGGCACTGCAGGAAAGATTCCAGTTTTACAACATCTGCATCACCACTGGATGTTCAAGGTGAATTGCACACACAGCTCCTTACAAGCCATTAGGCAGGAGAGGACTACTCGGAATGAAAACCTGGAGGCATTTTTCAGAGACAGCTCTCTGCCCATCATTCTCCCTTCTCCCCAGAGAAGAACTCTGCCTTCCTTCCAGGTTTTGCTAAGGGGTGGTGTCTGAAGTCACGTCCTCGAAGGTGGGCACCTGGCTACAAGTAAAGAAAGTTACTATCTTTGCCTGCTGTTGCTTTTTGAAACGTCTTCACCTTTAGTCTGTAAACTGATGAAAAATCAGTGTTTGTGTTTTCAGCAGGCTGCAGTGTCTATTTTCTAGGCATGGACTGATCAGCTCCAGTCTTGCCCTTATTTCCATATTCAAAAATGTGTCACAGTAGACAAGCTAATGGATTTGGGTGGAAAAGCCACCTGAATGTATTGGGTAATATTTATTAAAGATTTAGAAGCTAGTTGGCAAAAGCCTCTTCTCAGAAAAGCAGAAAAACTTAATTTAGCAATAACTGAGATAGTAAACTCACTAAGTGCATGGAATGCAGAATTATATTCTATTTAAATAAGATATTCCTGCATTTAGGAGGATTAATCAAACTGGTAAATGTAAATAAAATTTTCAACTGATCTTTCAAGATGGTATTTTTTAAAAATTGCTTAAATGAGCAAAAAGAAGAGGGGAAAGAAGTTGCTGATTCTGTCACTTTCAAGCTACAGAGTTATGGATCTAGAACAACAAAATACAAACTTACAAAACTGTTACTTTACAACTTTATTCCATGTATTTAAGAAAAAGAAACATTTTCACCAATACAGTGGAAGAGGATGTGCTGTGGGGAAAATCTGAGATGATGGCTTTTCCTGTTACTGAGTTTACCTTGTGCTTACCACAGTAAAGTAAGGCTTAATACTCCATCTTACTCCTTCCATGACTGTTTTTTTGTAAAACATCAAAACCCTCTCTACCTGATCTGTAAGAGGAAATTAATGGTTCTTCCTACTGATGTGTCTGCAGAAAACATTAGGAGTGGCTGCCAACACCTTCTGTCCGAAGCTGTCAGGGGTGTTTGCTAGATCTGTATGTGAAGACCATGACTGAATGAACTTTGCTCAGTGCAGTTTCAGTGATCTTGTAGTCTGACAGCAGCACTCTTTTAGAGCAAAATGTTGGGGTTTTTTAAAATAAGGGATAATAAAATTACACTTAAGAATATTGTAGATGCAACATGTGGAGCACAACTTTTGTTGTTATCAGAATCTAATTGCTCCAGGGGAGGGATGTGGAGTTGAACTAACCTGCTGATTGCAGAACGTCTCAGAAATTTACTTTTCAAGATACTAAAGAATCTGAAATCCAGCCTCTTACTTGGATCACTGCTTCAGTATTGTTAGTAAGACCAATTTTATGATGACGTGCTTCTTGCAGGACCTCGGACAAACATGTCAATGAACAAAGTAGATTTTGGAGCACTGAAAGGTCAGGCAGCTTGTTCAGCAAGTATTTATATCTTCTGTCCTAGTAATGGGAAAGGTGACACTGTATTTGAGAGGATAAAATTAGGTGCTAACTCCACTGAACAGTTCTGCAATAGCACATGCCAATACCCTTTGGCGTAGAGTAGCAACAGCAGTACAGCAGAAAAAGAGAGGATATGATCCAGACGTGGTTTTGACAAAAGTGCTTAGTAAGACATACTGCCAGTGCCAAGAATGGGGAGCTCTGGGAGTCTGGGACTTTCTTTGATGATGGTGGGAAGGAGCTGTACCACTGTAGGTCTCAGGGAAAGAAATTATGTCAGGCAACACCTTTGTGTCTCAAAAGCGTTTAAGAAATCACTACTACTGTTTTCTTTCCCCTCTGTAGTGCATTTCCACCCTTTTTCTCAAATGTGACTCAGTTTTTAAGCCCACTTCCTCTTCTTTCGGGTTAAAGGAAAATTTCTAGTGCATTTTTTGGCATTTCTTTCCTACTACCTTTTTCTCTTCTATGTACCTCCTTTACTTCCTTTTTTCACAATAAAGAAATAATGTTATGCAGGTGTAAGAGGATTTCTGGACTTAATTCAAGCGGTGTTTTCATGTCTCATTCATTGACATAGTGCTTTCACATTTAAGCACCTTGCTCAGGACATTTGCATAGATACTGAAAAAGCTTAATTCTCACTTTGGTTTAAAAGCAAGGCACCCAGTAAGATAAAAAACAGACAGAACGAAGAGGCCATCCCAAATAAAAACAGATCTCACTAAAAGAACATTAAAAATAATGACCTTCTTGAAACAGCTGAGAATGAATTTGGGTTAAGCTCTGAACAATGTGACCTAGTAGGAGGTATCCTTGTCCACAGCAGGGGGTTGGAACTAGATGATCTTTAAAGTCTCTTCCAACCCAGGCATTCTATGAATCCATGATCCCATGATCTCAAACAGATGGAAACATCTCTTCTACAGGTGTTTTTCTCCTATGAGCAGCAACACTGAGAACAAAATCAAATGGCAAGTTAGAAGCTCAGGCTTCTCTCCAGGTTCCCAGAGCACCCCAAGATTTCATTTTCTCTAGTAACAGTGCAAAAGAGAATGCAGCAAGGGATATGATAAACCTCCTGTCGGAACAGCTGGAATCTCTTTATTAAAAAGGGTGGCTGGATTTAACCCTCTTTTTGGGAACAGGCCCAGCTCCTGCTATCCCACAAGCTGTGTCCAGGCCTTGTCTAGAAGAGGGATAGAATCTGTGCCAAGGAGCAACCCAACAATTACAGAGTCCAAACCTCTTTAATTTAACAGCCTAAGTATCACTGAAGTTTCCAGATGTACCTCAACCAGTCCAATGTGCTGCCTTCAAACGCACAAAAATTGGAATTGCATTGAGTGTTTTATAATTTCACCAACTGGAAAATAAGATTTCTATCCCACATGGCACTGGAGACACTTCCCCCATCAGAAGTACAAGGACTGAGGCAGGTCTGTGGATATTTCTTGTGTGAATGCAAAGGGGACTGTAGTTCACGGTGACTAGTTAGGTTTGTGGCCTGCACAGTGGTCCAGCTATGGGACCTCTCCAAGTTCCAAAGTGCACGCTGGAACCACTGAGGATTTAAAGATCTTGTGAACTTTGTTGAATCTTTGCCTATGTTTCTCATTGCTCACTCACAGAACACCTTCAACAACACAGCCTGGCAGTAACACAAGCCCAGAGGCATTTCCAGTCCCAGCCAGCACGGTGGCATTTGGACAAGAGGCTTGCTCTACCTCCTCACCTCCAGGGACAGAGACTCAACTAGCAGAGGCCATTGCACAGAACATTTTGGTTCTTGTGGAGGGTTTATCTCACTTTGCTGCCCAAGGTATGGATGGGCAGATTGATCAGGAGAAAAAGTAAGGAAAAGATGTTTGGGTAGGGAGAAGACATAAGAATCAATACAGGACTGGTGAGGAACAAAAGTTGCACCAGGGCTGGCCAGAAACACAAGTTCTTTCACTCAGCTCTGGAATGGGGTAAATATGCCTAGAATTTAACAAGCATTTTTAAGGCACTTCAGTGCCATTGTGGCAGTCACTGCAGAGCTGCCTATAAATCACTGCTGCTTGTTGTGGCTTGTGGTATTCACATTTCAGATTTACTAATTTCAGCCACCTATCTGCTGTTTGCAAATGGAATGTGAGACACCTTTAACAAATGATTGGTGTTGAGCAATTGTTTAATTCTTGGCCTTTTGAAGCTAAACCAACCAGTTCCAAACAGCTTACCTAAGGAATTGTGCAGTTCAACGCCATCCACCTCTGTGCTAATATTTTACAACCAACCTCCTTCTCTTTGGATACCTTTATTCAATTGTCTTGCTAGAAGGTAATCAATGGATGCCTTCCCACCCCATTCCACTGTTAATGAGTGAAGTCAGTGACTCTGAACACTTTGGCACAAGAACTACCCTCTGTCTGTCTATAAAATAAGTCTTCCAACAGTCAGACTTCAAAACTATGTCCTAAAGGCATTTTCAAATAGTTCTCATATCTTCCTCTTCTTTGGGAGATGACATTGTCTCCATTGTTCTTTGAGTCATGGAGGACTCAATATGACTCACAAATTTACAGCAATGGGTTCAGTTTTGGGCTGTGGTAGTTTTGTTCATCCTTGCAATGGAGGTGTTCAGACCATTAAGACAAATGGCATTGAGAGCCATCACTTTTCATAAATTGGAGGCAAAAGACAGTTCTGTAGGAACCTTGATCCCTGCCTCACACAGGCATTAACCGCAGACAAAAAGGTGCTGGATAAGTGTTGGGCAGTGCTTTCAGGGCATCTCACATACCAGAATAAGTGAATTCTCAATGGCTTCCGTCCCATTTTCCAGTTCCAATCCCAAAGCCTTTTAATAACAGTGACATTACTTGTTTTTCTAAAATAATACAGAGAGCAAAGATGATGGAATGGGATGTGTACAGCTTTCCCAGCTTAGTTATGACAGAAACTAAGTGAATTTTCTTTACATACTTCTGTCTACAATTCTCTTGTGTTCATCTATAAATTTCATGACGGAAAACAAACCAAATGAACACCCAGATGCAATAACTGACTTCATTTCCTTTGAAGAAATCCACACAGTCATAGGAAGAAAAAGAAACATTAGCAGAAAGTTCTTCAGGAAGACAGATGCAAGTACAATTGAAACCTCCTAATATTTCCAAAACTACCTTTCTCTTGGCCTGATCACAAAAGAAATTATGTACCATCTGAAAAGCTGTGCACTTTCACCTTGGGACCCCAAGAAATATTTGTTTGAAAGGTTCTTCAGCCTAAAATACATTAATCTGTTCACTTGGCATCACGGGTGCTCTGGAAAGAGTTACCCGAGATCAGCTCTGTCTAAGTGATCAGCATTGAGGCGTCTGATCAGTTAGACAAGGCATGAAGCAGACCTTAGGAAAAACAGCCCTTTTTGGCTCTGAGTGACCCAAATAAAATAGCTAGGGTAGAAAGAATGGGGCAACCAAATGCCTCCTGGAACATAAAACTCTGAAAATGTAAGTAGTTATTTTGTCCTGCTGAGCAATACGGTCAGGTCAAATGGCACCAACATGATCTGAATGTGACTCAGCTGTCAGGTCTCTTGACCACAAAATTGTTGGGTTTCTTTGAAGGAAAAAGGGGAAAAAAAACCACACAAGAATGCCTCCAAGATCTGAAGGCTGAAATAGGCAGAGGGGAAAAAAAACACAATGATACTTGAAACAATGATAACTTTGCTTTAGGGGTCAGAAAGAAATAAGCTTGGAAAGGCATGCACAAGAAACCTCTTCTGGGATGTCTTGGCAAGGGTCTGACCCCAGCCCTTCCTTCAAGTTGTCAGTGACTCAGCAGAGAGCACATAGTTAAACAGAAGTGCAATAGCTAAATATAATATTTAAATAGGTGTTACTTTTTCACATTTCTTTATCCAGTGTCATATGAGTTCAACTTCTGCAGGAGGTCCATCTGCCAGCATAAAGGATATGCTATTGCCAGGATTCTCTCGATACCCTCTGACTGGCCTGGATACCCTTGCTGACTAGATGAATGGACACTGCTCTAATGTTGGGTAGCAAGATGCCTTCGCAGGAATTGTTCAGCAAAAATACTGCTTTCCTCCAGCCTAAGCTGTTTCAGCTCTGCTTGACACCCTCAACTTGCCTGGTCACTTTCTCACTTATGCAAGCCATTTGAAAACCATCTACATGTGTTTCAGGTTTGTTTGCCACTTCAAATCTGACTCCATTGCTTGATGCCTTAAAGTGGTCTCCACACAACATTTCAGCTTTTCTTGTCACGTAGATGTCACCTTTGATCCCTCTTAGCTCTGTCACCTGCTTTTCCCTTCAAAGCTGCCTCTTTGTATTAGTGTATGAAGGAGGACTTATGGTACATAGGATATCAACAGAGTCTCTGTAAAAGAGCACAGTCATGACAGCTTCTTTTGTTTCCTTTGTCATATCCAGTTCCAGTTCTCTTACTGTTAGTGCTCCTGTTGCTGAGGTCAGGTTCACCTCCCCCTAAGTACTTCTCACATGGTCTCTTCATCCATTCAGTGTGGCATCAAAAGCTGGCACATAATTGACATGAACATAATCTGTTTAGTTAGTACTTGCTTTGATAGATTCAGAGAAAAAGTCCAGGAATATGCTGGGATTGTTCTTTTTTGTCTCCATATGCATGAACCTTTTGTGATTTCCCTCAGAGTTTACAAGATTAGATTTGTTTCTCAGAGTAGATGATTGAAGCAGATTGATGATTTTGATAGTTTTTATTTAACTTGGACATAATCCATCATGAGACTGTCCATCAGGAGTGTGGGGAGTGAGGTGTTTCACATCAGAAAGCAAGTGACACGTATGAATTCAAAGTTGGATATACAACCTAAAGTGAGGTCAAGCAACAGTAATGCTACAGGACTAACAGGACAAGCAAAAGCTCTAGCAAGTAAATGGGTTAAGCTTAGGTTATACAACGCTAAACTAATTTCCCACTTAGGGAGTTTGTATAGAAATCACAGAGGCAAGAAACATAAGAAGTCCTTTGCTTCATCCTCTGGAAGGTCAAGGCACCAGTGGCACTGAAGAAGTATCCTCGGGATAAGCAAGCTGCTGACACAGCAGAGAGCTCAACCGGAAGACCTCAGCCATCCCACCTGTTAAACCCATTATCGCAGTTCTTGTCCACAGGCAGAGCCTGAGAGAGGAGCTTAATTGGTTTATTGCTGTAAGGCTGACAACAGTTAAAAAATTAACATCAGCAAACCTGGTGAACTCACTGATGACTGAATGGTCATTTCAAAGGCTCTCCAAACAAGCAACTGCAAAACTTCCCATCAGTGGAGACCCCAGAGAAATATATACACTTATAACAAGGAGTCATTTTCTCCTCCCGACCTGGGGAGATACCCCAGGAGACAAAGCTGAAGTCAATTTTTTTTCTACACTTGATGCATCAGCTGGGTTCTGGCAGGTTCCCCAGGAAAAACAGAGCATACGTTTGAGAACACTCGTAGGTCTTTTGGGAGACGCTGTGAGCTGAACCATGCTATGCGCCTAAGGTGTTTCACAGAGACATATAACATACTCTTGACACCAAACAGATGCAGAGATTTTCTGGATGGATGTTTGACCTGTGGAAAAATAGTGGGTGGTCTTAGCAAAGCCTCTGAGGAGATCGGGAGAGCCCCAGACCGGTGGTAGCTTCTGAAGTTTCCTCATGTCAAATGTGACTTACTGGGACAGTAATTAGCATAGCAAGATTACAGGTGAGTCACAGCAGAGATGAAACCCTGGCTAACACACCTGCTCCCCTGAAAAAGGATGGGGTCAAAGATTAAAAGGAAGTTTTAAAGAGTTAAAATTTAATAGAGAAATTAGTAGGTGAGCTACTAGTATGAAAATGTGACTCTACAAAGATGTCCGAAGGACAGTGAGTGAAAATCCTGCTGAGACATGAGAATGTGATAGAGTTAATCACAGGCTGGCATTTGGAGATCCCCTGACAGCAGGCACAAAGCAAACTCATCCAGGGACACCTCTCAGGAGGTACTGGCAGGGTGTCCTTGCCTCAGTCATGTAGTCTGGGAGTGCCAACAAAAACAATGTCAATACAGCTGGAATGGAGAAGGATATAAAAAGCTTCATTTATTTCCAAGATGGCAGTGTTGGCTGCAATGGAACCAATTTGCTTTTTGCCATTGACAAAAAGGGGCTGGAAAATATTGCCTTGCAGATATACACATAGTTTCCCAACTACACTTCTTTTATTTGCAAACTGAAAACCTTGGAGAGATTTGGATTACAGATACTGTAACGCCAGAATCCTTAACCTTTCCATGACTGTGATGGCTCCATGGCAACTTACTCCATCTGTGAGGCCTTTCCTTTATCTGTCTGTTGCTTCCCAGCTAAACTTCTAGTGTCCATCAAACAGACGATCGTATCATAATTGCTGAGTTTTGTGGTGTCCCTCTTTAATAGACTGCTGCAACTATAGGCTCAGATGTGTTAGTTCACATTACCTAGATTGTCTCCACACTACATCCAAATAAAGGTTATCTCACCCAACAGTCTTTCATGGCAGTGGTGGTAGGAGATGGGAAGTGCAGAGTAAAGAAGGCAAATATAAGAGTTAATCTCCAGTATCCTAGTGACCTGCTAGGCAGGGACTTCTGGAGCCAGAAGTGTCTGATAACCTTTGTAAAATTTCCTTTTGAATCTAGGTCACTTTCAGCATCCACAGGTTCTCGAGTCTATTCATGAACTTGAGCAGTAAGTAAGCTACTGGTTTTGAGTGAGTTTGATATTTCTTGTCCAATTACTGTTGATCATTAAATTATTTATTTTATTTTTCCTTTTGGTTAAAAAAACCTATCTGCCCTGAGTATGGGCGTTAGCAGTGAGGGACTGAGTCATGTGAACCACAGACAGGCTGCTGGCACCTGTGTGACTGCTGAACATGACAACCTTTAAACAAGGTAAGAACCATATCTATGAAATCACTAATTGCAATCAAACTTTCTCGGTGCTCCTGGGTAGACAGATAATATCACTGAAGCACTTGAAGCCAGCCACTTGCAATAGCTGTATTTCAAGTGCTCAGGGGAATAAGAATTATATTCTGATGCATAATGTGTGTACCTTAAAACAGGGAAGGGAAGGGAAGGGAAGGGAAGGGAAGGGAAGGGAAGCACAATATGTATAAAAAATGCTCTTCTTTCAAGGATTTTAAGGTTTTATAAGACTTCTTTATGGATCTGTTTAGCAGCAATGGCAGCAGTTTTACTGCAAGCAGAGGCTCATGCATTGGCCCAAAGGCACTAGTAAAACATGCACAAACAGTGAGGGTCAATTCGCTATTTTTCAATAAACCTTCTTTTGTGTCTCTGAGAAGCCAAAAGTTGATACAAATGCAGAAAACAAGCAGAAGGAAAATATGAGATGTGTGAACAAAAAACTGTGTGACTCAGAGACAACTTGGGTAGGATGGGGAGGGGCAGGAGTGATGGGGAGAATTTGCCAAAAGGAATTACTGAAATCACTGAAATTGTGCCATGTTTCTGTAAATAAAAGAGGTTCTGTCTCTGTCAGCAGTTTTTCCTAACTGAAAAAAATACAGAAGACCACACTGTTTTGGCTAACTGCATCAAAAAGTGTGGTGGGAAATGTTCTGGCATTCCAGGATGCCTTTGCTGAACATATTTGATCATGGAACATGGATTGGTAAGGAAAACAGAAACAAATTAGGAGGAAATACCTACCTAGGGAAAATTAGCTTCTACGTGTTTATTTCTCAGCAATTATACCCCAAAATATTCTTTTTTCCCCAGCTTTTCATTTGCCACTTGTTCAGAAATCACTGATCTGGCCCATCACCCAATTATCTTCAGAGTGAAAATGGTCCTCAGTACATCTATTCTAAGCTGTTCCTGCCACAGTTTCAGTCTGTTAGCAATCTGGTCATTTTATTTTCATTTCACATTTGCATGCTGCCTGACACAAGCCAAACTCTTGGAGAATGATTTTCAATTCATATTAGCGTCAATTGAATGTAACTCTGCTGGCATCAGTAGCATAATGTTGACATTTTTCAGTGTGCGAGGCCCTCAGATGGAGGGCACCTTCTGTGGTGCTTGAGAAAAGCTCAGTTAAACCTACAGATTTGTGCTCAGTTAACCTTGGTGAGGGGCCAAACTCCCACTCACTGACTGACTCTGCCTCAATAGGACGGGGCAGAAAATAGGATGAGAAACCTCATGGATTAAGATAAAAACAGGGAGATCACTCACCTGTTACCATCACAAACAAATGCAGCCATTAAAGATTGAGCTCAGACCTTCTTACGGGTCTGGACTGGCTCTTTTGTGGTTTGACAGAGTGAGGATATTTCTGGATGTAGAATCATAGAATGGTTTGAGCTGGAAGGGACCTTAAAGATCATCCAGTTCCAACTCCCAGGCCATGAACAGGGACACCTTCCCACAATAACCACATGCCCACACCTTCAAGGGGGAGCTGGAAGCTGCGGTTTCTCCTGCAATAGCCAAGCTGTGATGGACATCTCAGCCAGCCCCCAGGCTGGGAAGGACAAGGTGATGTCACACAGCTTGGAGAGCCTGGGGCTGCCTTCCATTGTTTCCCACTCTGTTTTGTTTCCTTCAAGACGTTGCTCTCTCAGAAGATGTCAGTTTTGGATACCCACCTCTCCAGCCCATCAAGGTGGTCCTGGGAGCTGACAAGTGCCAAACTGCTGAGCTGTCTGTCTGTCTCCTCTGGCTGAAAGGTCACTTGGGAGGAGAGGCAGGCACAAAAGCCTCTCTCCTCTTCAGCTCCCACTCCCAGTGATCCTTTCAGAGCAGGTGAAACAAGTTCCTCCATTTTTCCCTTCAGAGTGGTTTTCTCATGCTCGAGATGGGCAATTCAGTCTAATAATGGTTTTCAGTGGGATATCCCAGTACAAATGGTAGGGATGGAGAAACTTTCTAACAAACTAGGACTAGAATGAACACTGTAATGTGGTAGAGGAGAGAAGGTAATCCCACATCTGGCTGCTAGTTCCTTCCAGGAATGTAAGAATCTCCATAGTTCAGTTAAAGGTGCCTCCAGTTCGGTCCAGCTCCACAGCCCTGTGTTAGGCAGCATTATACCTAGTTCATTGAGATGCTGTATTTTTAGGGAAAAGTTTTGCTTGCTTGGTTGGTTTGCTGCTCGTTAGTGTGTGGGAGGCAGTTTAACCACAACTCCGACTACTTGGGTGTCACTTTTCGTGGTAAGAAACTGTCTCTTTCAGAATTCTCCTACTGACTTAAGTAGGCTGATTGTAAACAGAACAGTAAAAAAGAGGGGGAGATAAATTTTCCCTGTCCTCCATGTGCATTACCAATAGGAGCACATGATCTCAGTCACAGGAGGACACAGTTCCTCTCCTTCCTCTCCTGCTCTACAGTAAGAGAAGGCAGAACAAGTGGGGAAAACAGCTCAGAATGTAGACTGAGACATCAGGACACAGTTATATTATGGCATTATTAAGTAGTTTCTGCTTCTGATGGCAACAGGGAATCCGATGAAAATGCCTCTAGTTGATGAGGCAAGTTCGTATAGGTTTCCATTTGAAAAATAAGGGCCATTAAATGACATCAGGAGTTGTTCAAAACAGGTAGGTTTTGTTAACAATGGGTGGTAGATATGTGCAACTAATAGTTAAAGGGTTATGCAGATGCAAAGAGCTTAGATGGGTTTAAGGGGAGACAGGACAAGGACAAGGGAAATATCCTTTGGAGATTATGACTACACAAAGCACATTAGGCTTAAACTCCCTGAAATAGGCTGTGACAGGGAAAGTGTTTGCTGGAACTTATACGTGCTTGCCCTGTTTTCTTTTTCCCCCGGGCATCTTTTTTCTTTTTTTGCACTATTTGCCAGAGATATTGGTAGGTGTGGGATTAGGCTGAAACTCAAGAGGAATGTCTGTGCTCTTATGAAGTTACTCCATGGTGCTGTATGACTGCAAGCTAAACTCACTGGAAATACCCAGATAAGACCAGCTTTTGACAAACTCTAGTTTTGCAGACAAAATTAAGGTCCCCCAGTCTGTCTAGAACTTCATGCAGAAATTCATGCTGGGATAGGAAGGAGGAGCCAATGACATAAGCATTTTCTTGTTTTGAGGTTGTTCTAATCCCTTACCATAGAAATTTTGTGGCTTTTTTGGAGGCTCTAACTTCTGTTAGTTAAAAAAATTTGTTTGGCTTTCCTTGAGTGAATTTGTTCCTTGCAGCCTTTCAGAGGTCCTTCCTGCTCACAGTTCACCAGTGCAAAGATGTTCTGAACCACCTCTGGATCCACTGGTCATCCCACATATATGCTGGGTAGGTCTCCAGCTCCAAATTCCTCATACCACAAAGATAAGGGTGTGAGAGCCAAAAAAAGATGATCATCAGTCATAGGTCTCTGTCAGAGCCTTCAACAGTAGCTTCCTTTACATCTTCTCAAATATCATACTTCTTTAAGTACTATCTCATAGAGTACTTTAAAATTCCATTTTAAAACCTAGTGCAAGGAGGAAACTTAAAATATTTTTTTTCAATGAGCACTTTGGAGTATGTCAGAAAGCTCAGGCAGAGCACAGAGGGACAGTTTGTGTTTCACTTCTCCCCACAAGTTAATGTCCATGAGTACAAGGGCTTCAGGAGGGGGTGGGAGGTTGAAAGGTGATATCCCCAAAGAGCCAATGTGTTGTGCTTTTCCTGCAGCAGCATGGCAAGTTACAGCCTAATAACTGCTCCTGGTCAGCTCCTTGTCTGCTATCATCTTCGTGCTTGTATTCCTGTGGTTTTACTTGAAAGGAATATATGACATAAATCTATACAAGTGCCAAACATGCTCCCAGCTGCTGAGTATTTCTGATTCAAAATAGCACAGAATAACTGCACAGAACAGGTTTGGAATAGCCTCGGAAGAAGAGGGGGAAATAAAAGGCAAAAAGTTAAACTTGACTACATTCCCAGTGAAAAGCCTGTAGATGGAAGGGTGACAGTGACATGAGCTGACTTGCCTTTGACACTGTCATTAAATTTTATTTGCTAGATAGCAAAGAGAGATACATTTTTTCTCAAGGGAGCTGCCAACCCAGGACTGGTTCTGAGAGAGTCTAAGCACCTTCTACAATGGATTGTGAGGTTTATGGGCATCTTACAGGAACATGTCTGGTCCCCAACCTTTTCTTGGAATGTAAGTGCATTTGCAAAGCTCTCCTGTTGGAAACAAACCACTCTTCCTTTCTATTATGATTACAAGACTGAAGCTCCATTGTCCATTCTACCACACAAATAGTGCTTTGATTTTGCTTGTTATAGCAGAACTTGAGATTGTGGTCTGTTCTGTCACTGTCTGAAAAGTTGCAATTCATTTTGTAACAGCTTTTGCCTTCTGGAGATCTCCTGAGCAGTCCCAGCACATTGTTCATGGCACACACACACATTTCAATACAGGTCAACACTGAGATGCAGATCTAAGTGACTTGTTAACGTCTGAGAATGTGAAATATTTTATTAGCAATATATTTTCTATACAGCTCTTATGTAATTTCCTGTGACTCACATTTTCTTCTAGAGTCATTGGTTTAATACTCGAGAATTTTTACATGCAAAATTGCTCACTAAATGAACATTATGACTGCAAATTCAAGTGCTCAGAAATTAGGGGTGTTAATTTTCTTGTTTTCTTTTCATTTGTCCTCCTCATTTGTATACGTGTGAACTCAGTCCTCAATGTCAAATTAACATGCTATTTCTAATTCGGAACGAATCCCTTCGGTGACTTCAAAAAGCACTGAAAAACTTGACAAAAATTTATTTCCCCTACATTTTTTGTCAGTGACCATCTGGCCAATATTCTTTTTGCTCTTATATGTCACTTGTCACTCACTACACTTGCACACATTCACACACACACATACACACAGAGAAATAAAGAAATAATCTGTGTTCTCAACACCTCTGTTCTCTGTAGAGGACTGATAATAAAATCTGGCATCTACATTCACTCTGGATGTCCCTTATGAAGTACTTCATCCCTGTTTTTCTGAACATACCAGCCAACCACCTCCTGTGCCTGGAGCACAGCTCACCATTGCTGTAATATGCAACCAGACATGCAGAGTATTTCTTCCAGGTAGATCCTCAGTGCCTGAGTTAGACATGAAGAGGATGAGGAAAACACAATTGAGAGGATTGCATTAAAGTTCAATTTTGAAACCTAATAATTTCAGCAAGCTGGAGACCTTTAATTTTTGCCAGAAAATTTTTTTCTTTTACAGAAACTGTTTCCTCTGCATTAATGAGACGTACAGGTAATGAAAAGACTGATGAAAAGAAAAGCATATGAATTAAACCAAATGTGAAAAAATGATGGGTCTTCAGGTTCCTTCAGTGATTAGATGAAAATATTTCTCTTTTTTGATTAATGGAAGTTCTTTCATTGACAATAATGACAGGTAGATGAAATCTCATGGGACATAATGCCTCATTTCTCTGCAAAATTCATGCTCATTTACTTTAATAGTGACTTATATTAGAAAGCAAAATCTCTCACAAAGTTTTCCTAGGAACCTCCTCACAGCACATCCCTGTCATTTCTTAATGAAGCTTTTCAAATCTCCCTTTTCAGAATTTCTCAGACTGAACTGTGACTCTGCTTTCCCAGTGATAAATTACATTTTCCTATAATAGTTGAAGGGAAAAGCATCCAGACTGCAAGGGGTATAAATCCATGGATATAATCAGCCACCCACTATGGTGCTACTTTACCCTCCCACTTCCTCTAGCTCTGTAAATTATTAGATGTCTTGACCAAAAGCTAAGGGCCTTGTAAGTATTGTCTCTAATGCATGGAAAATTAGTCTTTCAAACTGCATCTTTTACGTGAACCACTTGCTTTTTAGTGTGTTTCAAGTGTCCTTTTGAAGCCAGAACGTGCTCATTGCTTAAGGCCTTGGGGCACTGTAACTTCTGCCCTGTTAATTTGGGCAGAACCTTGGAGTGGGCTGCAGCCTGACAAGGGTATCCTCAGCCTTTGTTGAGGTTTTCCTTTATTCATTGTGTCCTTCACTCCTGTATTCTTTGTGTTGGCACCAAATGTATTTCTGATAAGTCAGCTCATTTCTTATATCATACTTGGACAAATATAAGATGTGTAGCACTAAAATTAAAAATGGTTTTAAATAATCAGAATTTTGGAAAGGAACCCTGTAGGAAACTGGAGAGAAATGGGATGGCCTGGCCTTTGTTCTTCTTGATTCATTATCTTGCAACAGAGGAGGAAAGTTACTGTTGAAATGGCATTCAACAACTTTATCAGCCTTAACTTGCCCCCAGCCTTCGTGACTGCACATGAGCTCAGCTTGTTTCACAGAACCACAGAATGGGTCAGGCTGGAAGCAGCCACAGTGGTGTCACCTGGTCCAACCTCTCTGCTCAAGCAGGATCACCCTGCAGCACATGGCACAGGATTGTGCCCAGATGGTTCTGGAATATCTCTGGTGAGGGAGACTCCACAATCTCTCTGGGCAATCAGTTCCAGTGCTCAGTCACCCTCACACTAAAGAAGTTCTTCTGTGGGCATTTGCCAGGATCTACACAACAGGAAAATTTCCTGCTGCTCTAGTTTGCATATTTTGATTTTACATCAACATTAGCCTGAAGAAAGTGGCAGCGTGCCAGCAATCAGGAGAATAATTGTGTACACGTATGTGAACACACATGTGAATGTGGGATTTTGGAGACATGCTTGTGAGCATGCACTGGACCAAAGTCTGCCACTGAAGTTGGCCACAGGGCGAGCAGAAAGACCTCAGCCATCTGGCTGGGACAGAGACATGGATCAGTGTCCTTGTCTTTGGTTCTTCTTAAAGAGCCTATTCATTTTGTGGCTTTGGATGAATCATTGAGGTCAGATTTTACTCCAGTGATACCCCAGCTGGAGAAAAATAAAAAAAAGAGCAATAAAAGGAGACATTTAAGGAAGGTCAAAGCAAGTAGGGAGTGACTTGAAACGAAAGAAAGACCAATGCCCCTGTGGAGGGGAACAGAGTCTTATGCCATCATTTGTTTTGCACCTGGGAAAATAGCCAGCACCTTCTCTCTCCTGGTACTGCTTCATGGAATGAATACATGCATCTGAGACAGCCTTTATCCTGGACACATTTAAGCCAAGGTTAAGTTCTAATAAAAATAATCTGATCTGCTTGACTGTGACACGCAGGATATGCACAAAGTCATTCCATCTCCAAAGTTATATTAATTTTAAAATGTTCACATATTAAAGCCACGGTTGAGCATAAAATCTGTCACAAATAACAAGTCTAAATCCTGAAAGAGTAAAATGTAAGTATTGTTTATGTTGCAGTTGCAGCAAGAAATGTGATTGGGTTCAAGGTATCACCATATGAGGTGGCATGTAAAAAAAAGAGTGATCCCCAAGCAGGGAGAATGAAACCTGAATTTCAGAGATGAAGGAAGAAGACACCTAGGAATGACATAGCTGAAGTATTTATGAAGTTTTTGGAGCTCAATAAAAGAAACAATCACCAATTTCCACACAGGTCTTCTGGGGAAGATGGTTGCTGCTCTGTCAGCACTGACCACTGACTCCAGGCAGATTCTGGATCTGAAACAGAAATCAGCCATTAGAAAAAAACAAACATATGAAGCAAAGTTATAATGAGCTGGAAATGACCAGTTTACTCTGGTTTTAATAGGCACATGTGTGCAAGCCTCTGAGTCAGCTGGCAGGCCAGGCATGTGAGCCAGGAGCTCGGGAATGAGATCAATGATGTTGTGCTGTGAGCCGGGCTCTGTAGCTGGGGGCTATCTCAGCCCTTCTGCTCTGTGGGCTGGCACAGATGGGGTGGTGTGTAGCTCACCAGTGAATTATACATCTTGCTAAATGAGCTGTGGAAAATCCCCATTTGTCTGGAAGGGCATTGAAATGAACAGGAAACATGCACCAAAAATCCTTGATAAGGATACTGGCTTGAAGCATTTTCATCTGAATACCAGTGGTCCCCATGCTCTTTCCTCAAGCTTACCTGACTACCTTTAACCCTTACAGCAGCCAGAACCATGATTCCTGTGAGATAATACACATTGCACTGAGAGAAACAGCAGTGGGAAGGAAAGAAAAAGTTCCCAGGGATCTGCCCCAGTTGGCACAATAAGTCTGTGTCACACATGCACAACAACAGCTTTGTCCTCAGCACCTTTCCCAGGCACAGGTGTGCAGTCTAGCATAAGCAGATATAGAGACATAAATGACACCAGGCCAGGAACACCCTCTGATGCTGCATTTTGACATTTTTTTCTCATGAGCTCAGGATGGTCCCTGGGGTGGTTTTGTCCCATGGTTAGGTGGTGCTGGCTCAAATCCCAGTGCAGGTGGGTGGTTACTGAGGCTGGAAACTGGTCCCAGCCATCACTGTTGGTGCAGACACCTTGCTCTGAAGGTGAAAGAAGTCCAGCTGAATTTGGAGCCAGTCTATGCTAGTTCACCTTGGTACCAGAAATTGGCCCTGGAAATACTCAATTTACTAATTTAGATGTGACTTAGCACTCTTACCTCAAATTCAATTTATTCTGTCATTGTGATTCTAGGGCAGCCCAAGCAGATAATAAGAGCCACAAACACATTATCATAGAAAGATCTGTATTAACTACAGATGGATAATGTCCTCATGCCTACCCAATCCTCCTTTGAGTCTAGATTCACACACTGAACGTAAGCTTGCCTTTGTATTTGCTTCCTTGGGTCCATATCAGCCTCTACTCTGTTATGCTTGTACAGAGGAAAAATTTAACAAAAAATGTCCTAAGAATGGAGCTGAACAAAAGGTCCCTTGTTTCTGTAGGTATGGATTAGTCTTTGCAGAAAGCAGAGAGATGAAAGCTGTTGCAGTGTTAAGAGGATTTTTCAGGTAATACTTTAGAGATGTATGTACGTATGCCTTGTGAAATGGAATTTAGTGTTAAGAATAAGAAGCTTCAAAAACTGAATTCTTTCATTTATCCACAGATATTCTATTGAATAGGTTTCCCATATGGCTTCATCAGTGCTTCAGTCCTAAAGGGGGTTAAAAGTCTATCCACACTTTTCATTCCATTCTTCTTAAAAGAAATTGATAAAACACTTTGCACATCTTTGTTTCCAAAGGATGTCTGCAGAACATTTTTTCCTCTCTCAATAATATAGTTGGTTCATGAAAATATATTTTTAGAAAATGAAACCCATCCTAAACCAATTTTTCAGATATACAGTGAAAGACAGCTGTGAATAAAAACAAAAAGAAAATAAATTTTTTTAAAAATACTTAACTCCTTCAAGGAGAGAATAATGTTTACCAGTGGGCTCCCAGAGGGACAAGTTGTGGTGTTGCACAGGTTGTTTGTCATTTGGTCTCAGTACTGAGCCTCTCTTCCTATTCTGCAATGTCCTGAAGATCTCTGATCCTCATTTGGTATTCTCTGCAGCTTTTAAGAGAGGCTGAAGTCCCCAGTACCTTTCTTGAAGCAGCCTGTAACTCCCAAGTTCTGACCTCAGCATCAGGTCTTAACAGCCTACTTTATGATAGAAAATCACCAGTGCTGTTTGTGAGATGAGCCTGAAATGTGGCTTTGAGAAATACCATTTCTAGGGGCTCAGAAAGGACCCAGGCTGGGCATTGTAGTCTAAGATTTAAGAGACTAAAGAAGTTCAGGGCAAACAGGGTAGTGTTCAAACCCAGAGCTTGCAAATACATCCTCAGACAGAGGGGCTCAGGGTACACTGCCTAGGTTTATCCCCAGGCCATTTTTTGCAAATCCTTTCTATTACATGTGGGGTTTTCATCCTTAATCCTGCTCTTTTGTCATCTGCCCAGGTCCTCTGGGATCTGACAGGAATTATGTGTGAGCCCTGTTGTCTGGGGAAAAAAGGGAGTTCCCCACACGTGGTGGGGCACGAACCTGTCCCCCAGCCAGACCTGCTCCGTGCCAGGGAACACGTGGCTGCTCCAGGGTGACCCAGAGAGCTGAGGGCAGTGCTGCAGACACCCTGGCAGATTCACTCTCCCAGCCTGTGCCCCACTGATACCAGCTTAAGGATATTCCTTACTTACAAGGGAGTGATTCAAGTTCTTGCATGGGAAACCTGGGTTTGTGGAAGCCCCCTAAATACTCTAACTAGATCATTTGCTTGTTAAGTCTCACACTGTAATGCACTTAGCCCTGAGAAGCAAAGAGAAGTTAATGCAGCACAGAAAATGTCAGCTCCATCAATGCAGATGGATAATAGCCCTTCCTTTTATTCAGCTGGCAGCGACTTCTCTCATCTGAGCAAAAATTCTGGGATCCAGGTCTGCAGACAAGAAACATATATATGGTTGTCTGCAGCAGGTGAGGTAGTTACTACACAAGAAAAGAGATTTCACAAAGAGATTCCTCAGAAACACAAAGAGCCCAATAGGCCTTTCTTATCTGCCCTTTTCAGGATACACAGATAGGTTCTGATCACAACACAGTGATGCTTTAAAAGACTTTTGCCCCTTCCTAGATGCCTTCTGCCACCCACACGCAGCAGTCCACATGCTTTGTCTTCAGTAATGGAAAAGCATTTTCCTCCAGCTGCTATTTCAAGCAGCTGAAGCAGCTATTTCAACATTTCAAGAAGGTGAAAAGACATATTTATAATTTTATTTCTTGCAGGTCGGGACCCTGATGTAAACTAGGCTAACTTGCAAATCTCTGGCTGTTTTGATTTATGTGGAAAATCTTCCAGCTTACTGCACCATATATCATAATAACACATGACTTTGATAGCTGCATTCAGACAGCAGGTGACTTCAACAGCACAGGAAGGATATGGTGCATTTGCAACAGTGATGAATAATGTGTGAAAAATAATTTAGTCCACACAGTGGCTGGAAACTCAGCTTTTCTCTTTGTTATAAACCATATTTATCTTAGATGTAAGCTCATCAAAATGATTGAATTAGCCCAGGACTTACTGCCATGTGATCATGCACCAGTTGAAATTAGATGAATTATCTTCCTTTTGTTTTAAATGGTTCTTTCTCAAAATGAGTATGCCAGGACTATTAATGCATTCTGAACCAAAAGACATGGTTCTGTAAATGCTTATTTAAAGGGACAATTCCAGGTCAATTCCTTAAGCATTCACATGAATTAAAAGCATGATCCTATTATAACATCACAGTTTAAAGTTTTCTATTAAAATCTTATTTTTAATGCATTTTAGAAATAACAATATCTTTCATAATGATTTGAGCCAAAAAAAGAAAGCTTTTACACTAGAAGAAAGTTTCCATTGTCCTTGGGAGTGAGGAAGGAGGAGAGGATATAATCTCACCAGTCCAGCAATTTGGTTACATTTTATCTGGGTTTGGCAAAGAAAAAATGTCTTGTTCCTTCCCTCACTTAACAAATATATTTCTATTCATAGCACACTGCAAGACTTCTTGAAATGTGTTCAAGTACCATCAAAACCTTTTTTTTTGGCTGTTTCTTCTGCACATAATATTGCAGAAGAGAAAAATTACAGCATTTTCTGTGTATGGGAAGTAACAGACACCTTTTCAGCAGGAAAAGCAAGAGAACTGTCTTTTGAATAGACCCTTCATTCCCTTCCAGTAGTTCATTCATTTCTCCTATCTTTGTAATTTCATACTGTCAGTCCTTATAATCTTTCAGCTTGCAAAAATAAAGGCAGGAACATCAATTTTTTGGATGAGCTTTTGAATTGTGTTAGACTAGCTGCTTTCTGTATCTCTAGAGCTGGTTTTCTTTCCCTCTTGCAAGTTTTAATTTGCAATTTCTAATACGCCACTGTGTTTATTCATACAGATCTGAACATTCCATCTGTAATTGGAAGTTTGAATAAACTATACTGAATTTTCAAGTTAAACTAAGTTTATTCCTGAAGTTATAATGCAATTAGTTATTAATTCAGCAAGGTGCTTAAGCACCTTTTAATTCCTTTGAAGTCAATTAGATTATTCCCAAGCTTAGAGCTATGCCTGCACTTAAAAGTTTCTCATTGAACGAAGTGTTATTGATTTAATTTTAAGAGTTAGAACCACAAATTAAATGCAAGAAACTTTTACCATGGTTCACAGAGATCAAAAGAATGATTAAATCATTGTATGAGTTGAGGTAAACTGTAGAAACTCAGCTATAGCTTAAATAAAAAGGTGGTTGTATGGAAAATTTTTCAATGCCATTGCTGATTATTGTCTGTGAACCAGATGCTGCACTTCAAAAGTTTTCCAAGTTATTTGACAGAATCCTTCCAGGAAATAAAATTATAGTCTAGGCCCTCTGAAACGTGGAGAGGAACAAACCCACGTTGCTCTAAATATCATAAAAGTTAGGGTGCAACTGCTGTAACTGTTGACTTTGGAGCTTTCTTCCAGATGGAAAAGGCTCACACATAGAAAAAGCAAATCTAAAATCAATTAATCTACTACCATAATAAGCCCAAAAAATTATGCAAGGGGGAAAAGTGGGGTTAGGGAGGGAAGAAAGGAATAAGAGTAATAAAGGGTGAGGATAAAAGGAATAAGGAAGACCTTCCTGTTGATACAAAATACTCAGAGTAGACCCCCTTGTTAAACTGAGACCCAGTTTTGGCCAGCAGTTAATGCCAGATTAAACCACATTTAAACAGCAAGTAATAGATAGTTTAACTTTAAAAATGTAATGAAGGATTCATAAAAACTTCACTGTACTAAACGAGTAACTGTCTTACAAGCTTATCTTACAGATCTAAAGTGCTTTAGAATCTAGGAGAGCCATATCCGTAGTCCATTTGCTGTAGCACATCCACTCGCACGCATGCAGACCAAAATTCTCCTCAAATTCAGTGAAGTTCCCATCTGGATGACTTTGCACCTTCCCAATGGGCAGAGGGTTGAGCCCAGAGGAGAGTGGGGATCAGCCCAGGATCTGTTGTTGTTGTTTGCCAGTTCTCTAAGTACAGCAAACTTTAGAGCTCCCTGGCTCTGAGGGGCCCCACTCAGAGGGATCTACTGGTGGCTCCTTGCTGTGGTCCAGGAGGACTCAAAGGGTCTCACTTCGGACTGCTGTTCATAGGGTTGCAAGAGAGTTGGCTTTAATCGTAGTAATTTTCCATCTGGCTGCACTTTGGGCCAGTAACTTTCTTTGAAGGTTCAATAACAGAAATATTATTGCACTTGGGTTGTTATTCAGGCAAGAAAAATAAGTTTCCAAAGCTCTTCATTAAAAAACAGGAGCTTGTTAGACAGGACCAGCTCCTGGGAACAGTGTTCCTAATAAGCTCAAGAGGAGCTGAGCCTAGGTGCAGTTCATCAAGGCTGAGGCCTGACGAGCATTTCTTAGGTCATAGTGCAGCCTGGGGGTCTGAGAGGATGCACCAGTGCAGGAAGTCATACATGGAACTGGGAATAGGATAAAGAAAAATGGAAATGCAATATGAAATTGCACACATTGTAGATGGAAGTCGTTGATGTGATTTATTAATGTAAATTCTCTACTGTATTTTGCACAAACCAGACTCTTTCTGAGATTACCCAGAAAAAACACTGTGGCCAGGTCAGGTCCCTGGCCCTCTCAGAGTTATTCACATAGTTAACCATAGCATTGGGAAACTCTGGGGCAACTTCAGCTGGAGTGCTCTGAGTGTCTGGGAGGACATTGCCCCTCCTTCCCTGTACAGATCTAGCCTGTTTTCCACTTCTGATAAAAATCCCTGACCATTAGCCAAGCATAAATGTTAACTAGTAAGAGCAAAATCCATATAACCATGGTCCACATGTGCTGATTATAGCACGTGAATTTTTAATGTAACGGTTTGTTTGGTTGACCCACAAGTGTTGGTGTCTCGTGGCTTGCTGGTTTCTGGGACTACACAAGAGATACAGATTTGAAACAAGTGCTGATAAATCTGATACAGTTCGGGGTATTAAGGCTGAGACATATCAGCAATGTGCACTCACAGCAGGTTCCTTGATGAAAACGGCGGCGCACAACAAAACAAGTGGCATGAGGTCAGTGGCAGGAAAGAAGAGGATCCCCCAAAATTCTGGCAGATGTGAGGCAGGTGACCAGCAGAGGTTTTAGCAGGAGAATCGTGTGTGAAGCCAAAGCAGTGAGCTTTCTGCACCTGAACAAATTATCATGGAAGAGAAGATGATAGACATCCTGCAAAGACAGAAATGCAGGCAGGTGTTGGACTTGCTGGCAGGAATTCCCTGTGCCATCAAAGGGCTAAATCAGAGCTGTACAGACCTCCTGTGGTAATACAGGAAGGAGAATAGGAAGTATTTCCACAGAGTATTTCAGGCTACATAAAATAAACCAAATGCATGTTTCTGATAATGATCTGAGTTTGCCACCATGTCCAGTGTATCAACAAAGTAATTAATCAGTTGGAGAGCTCTTGACACACACAGTAGAAAGTGGTATCAGCAAGGAGATTGTGCAATACTCAGTGCAAGGGTCTGGCTAAATTCAGGTAATTAGGACTGTGGGGTTATAACCTTGTGGCTCAGGCTGGGCTGTCTGACACTAATCCAGTGGTCAATCCTGTGTCAAATGGAGCTGTGTAGATGGGTAAGGGAGAGACAGCTGGACTGCAGGAGGAGGTGGGACCCTCCTGGAGCCCTTATGTAAATGACTGTACCCTGGAGGGCTGGGAGAGAGGAGAGGAAGATGTGCGTGGTCTCTGAAACACCTGGAAAGATGTGGCTCATTGGAATGTAGACAGTGTCCACTGGACAGCACAGGCCATTGTCAGAGAAAGACCTGGGAAGGAGAACAACCTAGATCCCCAATTTACCTTCTGTCATTTCCAGTTTGTCCTGGTGCACTCTCATCTAATATTTTGTAAGTTCACCAGTGAAAATTGTCTCATCTTTGATGCAGAGGAAAAATGTCTGCTACTGTGGCTTTTCATGATGGTTATGAACCTGAGCCAGGGAGAGTACAGCACTGCTCAAAAAGCCACTGGGTTACTGGCAGAGTGGCCCAATGAAGATGTGGTGTTCCAAATTTCCTTATACATTGGTGCTGTATAAGCTGATGGAGATCAGGAGGTGAATAGCTTTGTATGTTACATACTTCATGAAATAGTGAAATATTTGGCAACCTGGGGTCTGACAGTCATGATAGTGTAAATATTTGTACTCTTGAACTGTGTGGTGTTGATTCTTCATCACTGCTGAAAGTGACAAACAGAAAGCATACTCCCAGAGAATTTTGGGATCACTCCAGCCTATATGTTGTCTGGCTGTTCACAGGAGTGAGCCAGCAGAATTAATCGTGGAGGGTCATGGAAAGGTTTGTCAGAGCAGAAAAGAAGCACAAGACAGAATAAAGCCTTGTCTTCATAGAAATAGCTGGGAAGGCATCCAGAAGTTTAGTGCAGACAGTGCTAACCAGACCTCCCAGAGGAGAAAGGGGCATTCATCGATGGAGCAACAAGAGCTTCTGGCAGCCCCAGCAGGAGTGTCCCCGGGACTTCACAGGCCAAAGTGAAGCAACATTTCTCTTCCCCTTCTTTCACCTCCTCTTCTTTCATCCTGCAGTACTTGCTCATTCCCATTGCTCTCACTCAGTGGCAGAGGCATTCCCATCCCAAATGTGAAGGAAAGGGGGATTGATGCAGGTATGGTACAGGAGTTTATGCCATATTAGCTGACATGAAGGGGGAAGTAGTCCTTCCCTCCATATGGTGAATCTCAGCCAGAGCACAAAGTGTGAGTCCTGATGGATGTCCTGTCAGTCACATGGGAGGGCAGGATGGAGAAACAAACCTCTGTCACCTGCACTTTGCCATGTGCTCGCCACACTCCCATTCGCCAAAATTTCTCAGCAAAATCAGTCAGTCTGCAGGCTGCTCTCAAAGACTATTTTATATTTCCTGCACCATTTGTATTCATATTTAAGTATTCATTTCCTTATATTCCTTTTTCTCCTAGCATTGAACTCTATGGTTTTTTTTACAATATTAGCATTCTGGGAGCCAGTGACCAAATCTGCTGCCAAAAGAAGATGACATCTAGATTAATTCCTTCAGGTGTATTGTTTATGGGGAGGAGATATTTTCAAATCAAGATTACTTGTGAAAGGTTATGGGAAACTTCATGGGTATTTTTATGGTCTTTTTTTCCTATTCTTTAACCACATATGAACAATTGCCTTAGAACATAGAGATAAGGACAAATAAAAAGGCATTAAACCCCATAAAGGAAAATGTCATCCTAAGTTGCTTCTTACTCAAGTCCCTTTCTTCATTGTTTTGCTCTTCATCTGGTTCTGCTAAATATTGAAAAGCTTTTGGACCCTGAAGAGCCTCCATTCAGTTTCATGGGTCTCTCCTCAAAGCTTGTAAGTGATGTTACTTCTATATTTTAGTTTCATATCTCCTAAACTCTCGTAGTCTCATCCTTAACCCCAAAGCTTGGCCTCAAATGGTGCATAACAGTCCACACTGGTCAAGGACTGCTAGAGTGGTTAGGCTATGGTGGCACCACACAACAGTTGGCCCTCCCTCTCCTCTGAGTCCTGTATGGTGCTCCCTAGGTATTACTGACACTTGATTTGAAGACTTCTGGAGTAGAAACATCTGTTCTGAATCCCATCAGAATAGTGTTTTTGTGATGAGAAGTCATGACAAGTGCTATGATCCCTGAGACGTGGTATGAGAACACACTGAGCTTTCTAAAAAATGCAAAACTTGTTGGAGAAATGTTGGATGTAGAACAGGGGAACCCAAACCTGATCTGAATTCCATGAGGAACTGAGAGTCAATTAGTCCCAGAACTGCTTAACGCTGGTTTCAGAGGGAACTGGTCAGACAATTAATTTACGCTGCTCATCCAGAGACAATCTCCACCGTATTTCTTGCAGGCTGCTGCCTTTCCCTACTCACAAAGGGGCACAGCAGGAGAAAGTCAAATTTCAAAACTCACTGTCAGTTTTAAGGGCAGTGGACATCCAGGAAGGAGAGGCTGGCTCCCACTCCTGCGCCTGTACAGCACAGCACTGTGTATAACTGTTTGGGCTAGCCCTAGCCATGGAAACAGGAGCACTGTAGAGGTTCAGATAGTGTGAGATGAACCATGCAATTGGCATGCAGGTGATCAGCTAAAGGCAAAGGACTTCTCTGTCCATAGAGGCAGTTTTGTTTTGACAACAGGAAGCCTTGATTTTGGTAGCAGGAATCAGATGTGAATGTAGAGAGGTAGAAATCCCTGCCAAAAAAATAATCAATTTTTGCAGGATCTCAGAGTTTTCATGCCCTGCCTCCCACATGCACCATTTAGTCAGTAGGATTTTTTGTGCTTGCCTAGTGTCAGGTAAAAAGAAGGACCCTGGATCCTCATTAGCACTACATTAATAAGCATGATTAATGTGCATAATTAACTCAATTTACCTCACCTTAATGGAGTTCCTGAAGGTCCTCAAATAGCACTATTAAGGCTCAGGAAAAGTGGTGAGGACTATCCCTGCCGTTGCTTTCAGCCAGCTGGATGGCAGCCAGCTCTGATCCAAAGCAGCTGTACCCATCCAGGGAGCACAAACCTGCCTGATGGGGTCAGACAGCCCCTGGGGGAAGCCTTCCCAAAGTCCTGTCACCTTCCAGCACAGCGGGAGGGAGTGTGGCTCTGTCTGCCGTGGGCTGGGCGGATGCACAGCACTCCAAAAGAGAGATTATCAGGTGGTGCCAGGCCAAGGAAATGGTTGTGCTGGTAAATAGGAAGGCAAGATTGAGCAAGAAAAGGTATTCCTGTTAAGCAAATGCAGTTTGTCCTCAGAGTGGGACTGAAGCCACGGAATTGATTTACCACAGTCTCAGAGATATCTCATCTTCAGCAATATCTGCACTCCTCACAGAAGGTCATGACAGCCTTCACTGGGGTCTGAGTCACACATATCCCTCTAATTAGGCCAGAGCATTCTGTTGTACTCTCTCTCACAATCCAGGCAGCTGTATATACATCCAGAAAGAACATACTTGAGAAATTGGTCTAAACCTTTACAGCACATTACTTCTTTTTCTGTGACTTTTTGGGGCTTGATGGGCAACCCTTCCCACCTTTTGCAAGGCTTTTAGGAACCTCCCAGGCTGGGACCCACTTTCCTTGATGCTAGGAGTGCTATGCATTTTCTCAGCCTCTTCTTCCTTGGATGTGACCTGTCTTTTCTGAACTCTCTGTGGAACTGAAAAATCATTCCAATAAAGTAAAAAAGAGGGCAAGGCATATTTAAAGGACCGGGGATGCAATACTGCAGAATTGCTGAGGTGCCTAGCTACTTCTGTTATAACCCCTTGGAACGCTGCTAACCCTGCCCTCCCCTGTTAAGTAGGGGAAGGTCGTTCACTGACCTCTAAAACTGAAGCCCTTGGGAAATGTCCCTTCAGACCTGGAGCACCTGTCAGCAGCTCCTGGGCAGGAAAGGACTCCTGACCTGCATGAGTCCAGACCATCAGCTTTCCTGACAGTCAGGAATTTCATCCTTACAGCTTTTAGCTCAACACTTGGTTTTTTAAGCTATCCATCTGTGCCTCAACTATAAAGCTAAGGGTTTTTTTCTGAGATAGTTGACCCATAAAAGAGGATGCAAGCTGGACAACTCCTGGAGTTGGGGCTCTCTGTTGTGTACCCAGGCTCTGGCATATCTCAGACAGTAAAGACAACTCCTGTGCTTGGCAAGTGCCTCCCATCACTTGAAGTCTGGCATTTTGAAGTAATCTGGAGCAATTTCATCCCCATTCTTCCAACAGGTTCAAACTACTTTTTATTTAAGAGTAAATGCCAGCTCTTTGCTGGTGTGCATATTTTCTTCCCTCTCCCTAAATATTATACAATTGAAAGCTAAAAGACCAATACAGTAGAAGTTAAGTTGTCATGGCCCAGGCAGTCATTATATGTAAGAGTTGTCATTATGTAAAACTGCAATCATTATGTGTAATTACTAAGAAAGTTGTGTAACTAAGGAAGAGGTCTATCTTACAGAAATAAAAATGTTATCTTGGAGATTGCTATTGACACACAGGCTTCTCAGACCTGCGACTAGACCATGCTTCTTTCCTCTCATTTCTCTAACAAGTTATTTCTCAGAAAGCCAAGATATAAATTATAAACACTCTTCTTTAATTAAAGGTATTCAGTAACGCTAGTGGGGAAAAAAGCAGCATTTATATACAAAATCAAAATCAACTTATGGATTCCATCCTTCCTACTGCCTCAACTCTTCAGGTGCAATGAAGATGCCATTTTCTGTTTCTCTGTGTGTTCCTATTCTTAGTACAATAAAAATGAAATTACAGTTATTTGCCACTGTTTTGTTAAAATGTCAAACTGTGTTGGAAACAAATTTATTTCAGTCCAGTTCAGTTGAGTTCAGCTCAGCAGCATGTGAGCCTTCTTCCTGCCTCTGTTTCTTTGTATAGCCACAGCAAGACTGATGGGGAGTGCCAGACTCACTCCGATTAAAAATAATACAGCCATGGGTAGCACATTTAAATAGAAACCATGGACAAAATACTGCAGTTGGAAGTGAAGCCACCAGCACCCAAATACAGCCATGGAAACAGCAGTGCAAGAGAAACTGAAGCCAATGCAAATCTCTTCAGCTCAAACTGAACTTCATATGTTGAGCTTTATTTCCCATCCTGGGTTCTGCTGAAGAAGTTTTCACTCACCAGGCCTGTGGTGGGGAAAATCTGCCTTGCTGTAGGGCCCAGAAAACAACACCTAGCTTTGTTCTCCACATGGAGCTTCTTAATAAGACAAAGGATATCAATAAAGACAGGGTTCAGGTTCTCTCCAAAGAAGCCACTCCTTGCTTCTATCCTAAGGAGCCCCAGATATAACTCCCAGAACTGCCTCAGACAACATTCATCTCTGTCTGGCCCAGACATTTGACTTTGAATTGTCAAATGGACTGCAAAGATGCTGGAACACAGATGTAAATCACTCAAAGCTGTGGTCTCTTTGTGCTTCAATGTGAGCTAAATTTGACAATCACACTGGATGTGAAGAGCTTCTAACTTATTTTAAGTAGCCTTTAAAGTAATGTATGTCAGCACCAAGTAAGTCCTTCAACCTTGACTCATTTGTGAAGATGCTGTATAGGTGCTGTATAAAATCAAAGAATCAGAATTTTAGGTTGGAAAGACCTCTAAGATCATCGAGTTCAACCATTGAGACCCCAGTGAAAAAAAAGATGAACCCAAAATTAACACACTTCACTGCTGAGATGCGTTTCCTCTTGAGGCTGTCTGAAGCTCAGCTGGCGTGCTCAGTGCCTGTTGCGTGCCACAGGCTGTCATTATTCACGTGGGACTTGGTGTCAGCACCGTGGCTCCAGAGAGCAAGTGCTAATTGGCGTGAACAAAAATTAAGGTTTCTGACTTTTTATGAACAGCAGACAAAGGGTTTTGCAATGGCACGTCAGCCAGACAGTCCAGAACAGAGCTCTCTGTTATGAATTTTATATCATTAGAAATGTTTTCAGCTTGGGAATTTTGGGGAGGAAATTGCATGGTCAGGATTTTAGAATGAAACCTTTATATTTGCCCACTGTTGCAGACGGCTGTGTTCTCTGGTAAGGAGGGTCTTCCAAAGGACACTGGGAGGTGTGGAGTCCCAGATTCCCATGGGACAAATCAATTCATGTTTATGACCATTTTGCCTATTTTTAACCCTTCTCCATGTTACACTCCTACGATCGATGGTTTTTACTGTACTTTTGTTGTGCTTGTACTACAGAGCACCCATTTCTGCTGGACCTTTTCAGATGATACTTTGATGCAGAGCAGTATATTTGAGCATGTGGTGCCTTCACCACCAGTAAGATTCACACCTTATTAATCATACATTTATTTTTTGTCAGAAAAACACATTAACAATCTTAAGCCATCATTTTATGAAGAGAAACACTTTGTGACTTTTCACACAATGACACAAATGCATGAACCTTGTTATTTCTTTTCTCTCCCAGGCTACTGTTGCCAGGACATTTACACCTTGATGTGAAAATCAGTCGATGTATTTAGCTAGCATTTACTTTTGTTCCAGCATTTACTTTTGTTACATCAGTAGCTATGGGGAAAAAAGATGAGGTACCAAAAGTAGACATTTTTATAAACCAACATTTATAAATCATTTTTATAAATCAGCTTGGAGCAATCTGTGTCTGAGTATTTAAAAGAACAAATGAGATCCCACCTAGTTATTCCTAGAAGGCAACCCGACACACACCCACATCTGCAGCAGGCTGGATTCTGATCTCACTGATATGAAGAAATGTCAGGGTTCTCCTCAGGTAATCACTGGTCATCAACAGCAGCGGTCATCAACACTGACTCTCCCTACTCTGTGGAAGAGCTTGTCCTGAGCATCCACGTTGGCAGCAAAAAGCTGCTCTCCACCAATAAAGTAGCTACAGCTATGGAAAAGAACAAAAAAGCAACCTGTATTTCTTAGATATAGAGAAATATAAAACATGAAAAAGCAGTGATTCCTTCTCTGATTTGCTCACCAAAGCACAAAGATATGCAATCTCTTTATAAAAACAAAATATTATGAGAGGGCCTTGCAGAGCTTACAAGAGATTTTGTCGGAAACAAATTAGTTCAGATGCCATTTAGCAGCCAGGTAAAGGTAAACCTGGGATTAGTCAGTACAGGGGAAAGAGAAAGGAAGGCAGTGGAGCTGTCTGAGGCCTAAAACAAAGTAATGTCTCTACTCTTGAGGTGATAATGTGTGAAATGGGCAGTGGAGGAAACTGAGCAATGAGCACAATGCTAAAGGAAATCAAAGTAGGTCTCCATTGTTTTCGGAGACAAAAATGGGTCATATAAGAAGAATCTGTCTTGCTGATTTACAGTGAATTTACAGAGTGTCAATAATGTTGTTTTCTCCTGTCTTGGTACACACACATCTGATCTTATTTGGTTTACAGAGCTGATGATGTTTTCTTTTTTAAGACAGGAAATTACTCAAAATGTAGACAGTAAATTAAATCCTGTTGGAGAAACAACTGATAATGGAAACTAGGGCCAACGAACTCTAAATGATTGACAGAGATCCTACACCAAATCCCTCTGCTTAACTTCAGGACAGTCCCACCACAGGTGTCCTGACACTACCAAACCAATTGCTAGTGAGCCCTTTGACTCAAATTTCTATCCCATTTTTTGCTTATTTCAACCCTACAAGGACTTCTCTAACAGCTGTGCCTCCTCATAATCTTAATTTGATTTTGCCCTCTGCCATGCACGTGTATATGGGTACACACCACACAAAAGTAAATTTGTTAGCACCTTTCTCACTTTTTGAGCCTGAATGAAACCCCTTCACCTGTGCACTGTGGGTATACCAAGATGGACTTAAAAGTATCTACCTGTATCAAGTCAGATGCCAGAGTGCCCCCTATCTCTGTGGTTCATCAAAAGATGTTTTCATTCCATTGTATTGCTTATTCCCATTTGGAATAAAATCCAGGGATTATGAAGTGACAGTATTAAACTAAAATGTTTCAATTATTGTGGGTTCTTTCTGTTTGTTTACACTATATCTGTTATTGTAATTCTAGTCACCCTAATACAGATTGGTTTTAGATGATTAAGTTAATGGGATATCTTGATTCAATCACTGAAGGAATAGAATTATTATTGAAACTATAGATGTTTGGAGACTTCATTGTAGGAAAATTTGCCGTGTTTCCAGACTTTGCTTTCAGCCCCATCCTCATCAGTTTTGCTTATATACATCTTCCTAGTATTAAACTCTTGGACAAAAGTCTTCCAGAGGTGAAGTGCAACATTTTGGTGGGATTGATCCCAGTCATTTTTGTGACTAAACGGGGCAAGAAATTACAGACGGTAATCTGATTTTAAAATTATCCATAAATTTTGTGAACAATCCCGTAAGGGAATATAAGAACCAGGAATTCTAAATGTTCATCTACTTCTGTTCCCACTGTATCCAGGCATTTTTTAAAAATTAATTTAATATTGACATCTGTGATATTAAAACGAGGTAAAACTGAAAATTGCACCCCTTGTGGCTGTAGATTTCACCAGGCTAATCCTCTGTGATACAAAAGGACTGTGAAAGACCTGAAATAATCGCATTTCATATATCTAACTGCAAGTCATGGTCAGTGCAGAGTTCTTGGATGGGATCACTGAGAACCAACAGGTTGAATCCAACCCTTGCACAGTCCAGTCTCTCTATCAGTTCTTGTTCTTCCAGAGCACCAGGCTTGCCTTGGTCCCATGTTACCATCACCTTTCTGGTGAGGAGCACACCAGCTGTCAGCCCATGTCTGCTCATCGGGGTGGGGCTGGTCCTGACTCAGTTTGTGACTTGCAGTGCAGACACCTGCATCTGACATTCTGCCAAGACTCCCTCAGCAGGCAATGGAGACTGATTTACAGAAGGTGACACATTTTACTCTCCTCTTTTAGCTTGGAATGAGTGATCCTGCCTTTCAACTGGCTATATGGGAAGCACAATTAGCTTAAACTGGATGCCCAGTTGAGGATGGTGAAGTGAAATGAGTCTCTGATAGAGGAATAGCAAATACTGACTTTTAAAGCTTTCTTACAGCTTATAGAGAGCAGGTGTTGTGTGAGGCTGCTCTAGATCATCTTAGGGTGATCTTCTTTTCGTACTTCTTCTACACTTTACGAACCTTTTTCCTCTGTTTATCTAAGATGGGCAAATGTTGCCAGTATGTCGTACTTGGACACGAAAAGAACCACGCAGACACCGTTCGGTCAGGATAGGAGCCAGGGAGAAAAGAGGGGCAAAAAAGGGCCTGGCCTCTTTATTCAGTCACTTATATATCTTTTTAGAGACAACCATGGATTGGAGGATGGGGTTACCACCTCTCAATGACACTGGTCAGACCAAAAGTCTATCATCTTTCTCCGCCTTAGGAAAAGAATGGAAACAAAAAAGATCGGTTGGGTAAATATGGCCTATGTTTACAGAAAATTCATGAGAAATTCTATTACAGGAATGAAAACATCGAAAGACTGCGAAATGCAGGGCGACACCAGTACCTCCCTCAAAAAGATCTTACTCTTTTAATCCTCTTTGCCATACTCCACTCTCCAGATTAAGGCATTTGGGTTTGCTCGTTTGACTGAATGATTGCTTTTGTTTTAGAGGCTGCCAATTTTTTTTTCAGAGAAGATAAAGATTTCTGTACCTTACCTACAAAACCTCTTTTCTGAGACTATGCTCTAGGATGAGCGCAGGCGCTTGACCTTTAATAGGCTCAAAAGTAAATCAGGAGTCCAATCAGGAGGGCTCTAAGCAACAAGCTCAGCTGGTGTTTCCCTTTTTCCTAAAAGAAACACGGGCTTTTTCAAGGTTAAACATGTAACCAGAAAACTATGAAAGGAATATGACTCTCACTTAAGGTAATTTCTTTGAGCCAGCTGGTGATAGCAGCCGGTCTTGAGGAAGGTCACAAGCCCTCATGGCTAAGAGTAATCAAGGATTCCCTTGCACAGGACTTCAGCGGATTAACAAATACAGCTGGATAAGCAAATACCACTGGCACCAAGTATTTGAAGAACCAGAAGTAAGTGCTACATTAGCAATACTTATCATAGGCTTAGAACATAGAGGATAGAAGTCTAGAGATAAGTTGCTTTATTAGAATAAAGTCACTTTCTTTTATTTGTCTGCAGTGCATTACTTTATTACTTTCCCCATTAGCACTTGGGGAATGGCATAAGTAACTATGAGGTTTAACTTGGGATTTATTATCCACTTCCTTTTAAGATCTGAATTTGTAATGAAAACTGGATCAAGCTACAACATCTCATTTTAATATAAATGCATATTAAAAATGAGCCTATAAAGCAGAAGATGTCTTCTGGTAATGAGCTACAGTCATGAAACCATTTTTAAGTACCTTAACTGAACAGCTTACACTCTAAGAATAACAGGTCGATTCTCTTCACAACGTGTATTGCTCCAGCTGTGCAGGAAAAAATGGTGGGGTCATCTGCATGTTAATTTACAAACAGAACCAGTTATACATCAACATTTCCTCAACAAACAGCTTTTTCCCAACAGTCCCTCCTCTGCAAATATTCTCATGCAACACTGTGTTGAAAGGTCAGCCTGGACTCTCTCCGCTGCCAGAATATCAAGCAGTCAGACCTTATGCTGCATCAATCCACTTCCAGCCTATGCCCTGCCATATTTTGGCCATTTATCCCATGAGCAGCACGAGGAAGTGTCAGACATTTTTCAAAAAATACCCCTGAATGTGGCAGGAGGTGAGAGGCTGGTGAGAGAAATAGGAGATTTTGGCAATAATTTCTTTAGTTTTCCTTGCTGCGACTGTCATTACTTGATGTAACTAACTGATTCAGGAGCTGTGTCTTGCAGGCACAAACCTGGCACTCACACTTGAGTGTAAGTCTGGACCGTGGGCCTCCGTATGAGCTTATTTCTGTGTTTGAAACTCTTGTAGAGCCTCTGGCATGGGGAAGAGATATCCCTGTGCAGGAGAGGTGAGCTCTCCAGGATATTTCCCTTCCCTGCTCTGCTGTAAAATTTGCTCTGTGACTTTTGACAGGCCACATTCCTGTCTTCCTGTGCTGAAACCAGCAGTTAGTTACCCAACCTGAAGGCTTGCCAAAGCCTAATTCAGCCCTTCTTTAGATGTTTGGGTGTGAAGTATATGAGAAATACAAAGCCCATTGATGCACCATCCCTCACATTGTCCCCATGACTGGGACATTCACGTCTTCTCTGTTTGAGGAGCAAATGCATGGTGTAAGAGCAGTGCTGTTCTGAACTACCATCTTTCAGATGCCAAGCTGTCACGGTGTGTGGCCATTTAAGAAGGTATGACAAATGTTTAACAAGATTTTTAATGGCTGTTAAATCCAGAGTCCTGGATATATTCCAGCTCAGGTAATTACATTCATCCTGCTTAAAGACAGTTTAACGGGATAGATCATCCTTCACAGAGCCTCCAGTATGGAAAGAATGAAAGAAACACACAGTCCTGCTGGCAGGAAGGAGGAAGGCAAGTGGGGGTGTTCCCAAAGCAGGGGAGCAAGAAGAGTCATCAGTTTTTATGTCTTTGTGTGTGGTGCCTGAGAACAAGGAGGCTTTGGTAAGGGAAATAAACCTACCTTAGAAAATGAAACCTACCCTAAAACAGGAAAAACTGTTTACTGTGCTGATTTTATAAAAAGTGAATCAAATGGCAGACGCAAGGTCAAGGAGTTGTGCTAAACTCAGGCATTAGTTGATGCCAAATTCCTTGTTTGTTTTTAAGTATAAAAATGTAGTATTTTGAAAGTTGCCATTTCAAGCATCAAACTCCAGCCTAGGAAGCTTTAGGATGTTTTCTGAAGAAGTAAGAAATCAGGTTTGTCAAAAGCTGTTTTCTGGTTTTGAACTCAAAAGACGTTTCTGGATTTTTCTTTCGTAAAAGGAGATATCCTCTCACATTTATGTTGGTGCCAGCCTTTTAAATTTGGTAAACATGGTAGCCCTAAAGGGCCCTTTGCACAGCTATCAGCTAGCTCTTTTCTTACAGGTGGTCTATCTTCCTGACATGATTTCATTTTCTTTTCTTACTGAGGAAATTAAGATGCACTCACAGATCTACAGCCCCAAATTAATCTGCACATGCAGATTGATTTCAGTAAATGGGATAACACGGATTTGTTTGAAATAGGCAGGCATTGCTAGCCCTTTAGGCATGCTATAGATAACATCTGTTTTGACAGAATTTTGAGGGGACAGAGGATATGAAACTTTGTGAGGGTTTTTAATGTTGCTGATTGATTATCACTTGTATAAATGGTTAATAATTTTTTCCTTACTAGTAGTAGGCAGAGCAGAGACAGAGTGCATATCACCAGTCAATCATCACTCCCTATTTCAGCGATTCCAGAGTAATTTTTTTTCTGTCAGCTGTGATTACTGCTGCTGATCGGCTTTGAGCAGTACCTTCATCTGAGATACCTGCATTTTATTCCCATTTGCTTATTCTCTGTCTTCTTTTCCACTATCTGCTTGCTTTGCACGCAGATTACAACCTGGGCTATTTCATACAATTATCTATTTATTTTAAACTATAATCTACATGATTATAATATAATAATATTTATTATATTATAATCAGATTATAATATATAATCTGATTTGATTGGGAATAGTAAATCTAATTGTACTAGAAGTGGTAAATAATCTAAAGTAGCTAGGAGAAATGGAATTTCAGCTCTTACAGTCCTTTTCTCAGGTCAGCTTTATCTAATGCACACTGGATGTATTTTGTTTCAGGATCTGAGGGAAATTAAGAATCTCTGAGAAGTCTCTCTCAACTAACCAAGTGCTGGAGTTGCTGAAGTCTCATAATTGTTCTTTTCCCAAACTGTCTCTCTGTCTGGTGACAATCTTGGAGAGCTCCACACCTCACCACAGATATGATTTAGATAAAAAGGAGGGTGTTACATTGCCTTCAATGGCATGTGCTGTCTTATTTAATTAAATAAAAGATATGACAGGCAGGGCTGTCAGCCCTAAAACCTGCTGAACACAAATTATTTGCAGATAACACAAACCCTCCTCACAGGCTTTTCCTTTAGACCCTTTGCAAGTGTGCTTAATGCTATTACTTACTATCTGAAAAGCAATGCTCTCTGGTGACAGAGAAAATATTGTTCAAAAGTGAATATATTTTACCTTTATTTTTAATGTGGAAATAAATTTAGAAGCCAGGATTATAGTGCACGATTCAAGCTTATTACATCAGTATCAGGCATGAGTGAAATCACAGCTTTATTCTCTGTTTACATGCAGGGTACAAACCCTGAACTCCATGCTGGAATGTGGTTTTGTATTCCTTTCTAGAGTAATGCATCAGTAGTGCCAAATGTGTTACCTACATGTTTTTTCTCGCACATTGCTCCCTTGATCATGAGATCTTGCTGGTTTATACATTTTCCTGACTGGCTGACAGACTGTCCTCTGCAGGAAATGGACTAGCTGTGCCCGAGGGGAAACCTAGGCAAGGGATAACTCACTCCAAGGATGACTGCTCTGAAGAAATTCCTCCTTCTGCACCTGGGTTTCATCAAACTCTGAAACCTCCTGTATCCTCTTAGCCTGGTTCCTAGTCTAGAAGCACACGCTGTTCTTCCCCTCCTCCAGCCCTCCTCCAAGTATTGTCAGTCAGAACACAGCAGAGGTGCATCCTTATCTCTATTACCACCAATATATAATGTTGTTATTAAAAGATATGGAATATGATGTGGGGAGAGCTGTAGATGGTTGTCTTTCAAAGCCTGAATAAAGAGTTTGAGGTGGAGAAAATATTACTTTAGAGATAAGGCCCTACTCCAGGAGACAAGGGAGTAGGAGTTCATTTCCTCACATTGCTTATTCTATACCTAACCTAGTGTCCCATCCCAAACAAGATATAACACTTCAAACCCTTCTGAGAAGGAGGAAAAAGTGTGAGCAGGAGCCACAGGAATTCTTATACCATAATGGTGAATACCTATTCATTCAAAAACATACCTATATGTTTTTATCTGGTGACTCCTATTCACATAGGTCACAAAGCAGTTCATGGAAGATCGAAATGAGCATTTCTTAGCAATTACTGTAGAAAAGGATTGAATTGCAAAAATCTTTAAGATCAAGACATGTTTTATGGATATCTTCTCTGTAACATCAGAGTGAGTCTATGAAAAAAATAAAAATCCAAAAAAGCCAACAGACAAGGTAGAATCAATTGTTGGCCGATGGGATTGGTAATTTCCAGGTGGTAGGAGAAGCTGGGAGAATGTAACATCTCAGCAAATACATCCAAGACTGAAAAGGTATTTCTGTGTATTTTTTTTGCTCATGGTGGTGTTTTTTCTGCTCCGTGAGTAAAATGCTGCTCCTTGGGAGAAATACTGATCTGCCATCAAAAGTGTGAGCTTAATTATTTCTACCACTAAGAGAAAATAAGAACTTCAGGCTTCTGGCACTCTCTCCTTCAATTTTCCTTTTGCTTTCTGTCCTGGAGTTTTGAGTTTCTCCTTATGACAACCTCTCCCAAATGTTGCCATGGTGAGACAATGCCATCAGCTACACACGACAGCTCTTCCTCCTGCACCCTCCTAGCTCAGGAATCACCTGAGGCAAGCAGTAATAGCTCATTATCCCACAGTCTGAGCATGAGCAATAATGAGCTGGCTGCTCAATTGAAATCCTATGTTCTGTAATATAAACACAGTGCACAGCTTAGAGAATTTAAGAATCTCAGGACTTAATTAGTATCATAAGAAATTCTAGGAGCGGTGACTAATATGGAACAGCACATTGCAGCTTGGAATTAATATGTCTCATAAGTTAACATCAGGGTCTGGAATGTGATGAATGACTTGTATAGTTGAGAGGTTGAAGAAAAGGAATATATTCCTTTCTGCCAATTAATTTAGTACTTTGGTTACTAGAGGCCTACTACTCACTTTTGTGCACACCAAGAGTGTCTCGTTATGTCTGCATCCCCAGCTGATATCTGCATCCAGCTGATATCTCTTGTTTTGTTAGCTGATGTAGGAGGTGGAATTTTCTCCTATTTTCATACAACACCTAATGTATGGTTTGACCTCCTGGGTACTGGATGAAGGTGGATGATGAGGTACTCCTCAAAAAGCAGTGTAGCCATTGAGAGGGTTTAGTGCCTGGAATAACAGCAAAACTGCTGTTAATGCTCTTCTAGAAGTTCTTCTCCCAAATTAAAAGGCCTTAGAGGATAGGAGATAACTGGGAAATGAGCAAGGGGTCAGAGAAGGGTCCAATTGCTCAAAGTTGACAAGAAGGATGGAGTTGTTATTGCTATGATTAATTACGATCCTTAGAAGGTTAAACTGCCCTTGGGAGACGAAGGTGGGTTAATGTGCAAGTCTGCTGAAGAGATCAGACTGTAGCCAGTGGGATTCATTGTTTCCAGCATAGACCAAACAAAGGAGCAAGGTGTTACATGATATATTAACATCTGGGTCAAAATAACCTGTGCATCATTTTCTGCCTGTTGCCTCTTGTCTTACTGCTCCATAACACAGAGCAGACCCTGGCTCCATTCTCTTGACACCTCCCTCCAGATACTTATAAATATTGATGAATGAAGTTAATGTGCCACCAGCTTCTGCTGCTCCTTCTTGTCCCACCACAGAAGTTGCAACCTCCTCGTCGGTGTGAATGGACATCTTCCCCCTCCTCAGCTGCTTCTGCCCAAAGCAAGTAGTGTAACAAACATATCTAAAAAGAGTTTTTTAATTTGGGTTGGTTTGGCTCTGTATGAGTTTTTTGTGAACACTGGTATTTTTGACAGAAAGGGGCAATGAAATGGCTGAACAACAGTCATACCTCCTGGGGGGACTCCAAGTGCAAGGGTGGAGGAGGTCAGGGACATGGTTTAATGATGGACCTGACAGATTTAGGTTAATGGCTGGATTCAGTCATCTTAGACATATTTTCCAACCTGATTCTGTGATTCTATGAGATGACTCTCTGGAAAAAGATGACCTCAGCTCCAGATTGACAGCTGCCTGATCATTGTGCCTGGACACGTTTAAGTTTCTATGAACAAATTGCTGGCTTTTCTGCTCAACAGCTTTGTTTCATGAACTTCTACACATCCAGTCTACTGTGTTTGGTCTGGGAGGCTTCAAGCCACCTCTCAGTTCTTCAAGATAAAAAATCTGAAGTCCTGCTTCCACTGAAACAGCTTCATAACAAAATACACCATCAATGTAATTTGCAAAATGTTTTTTTCTCTACAGATTTTCCTAAAGAGAAGAGTTAGGGGTTTTTTTAAGTTTTATGAAAAAAAAAGTGATTTCTGTTTGTTATTCTAGCCTCATGTTTTGGAATTTTTTTCCTTTTTCTTTTTTTATTCTTTTAAACACTCATCTTTTTTTTTAGATCCTCTGGAGAGAAAAAAAAAAAGAATAGTTGGAAAAGAATATGCATCAAGTTCTACAGGACTGAAGGTTTGCGGGAAGGTGGCTGTGCTACTTCGCCGGTCTCACTGGGAGCAAGCAATTCTCTGCTGTGAGAAACCCATTCCTCCTCTAAGCAGGTCACTGGCATGAGGATGGGGGAAAACAGGCTCCAATTCCCATCTCTATTACAGAAATGGAAGATGGGAACGAGTGAGTTCCTTCATGTAGCAAATCTGAAATGCTTTCCATCAGGTCTCCCAGGGACTGACCGAGCCTGTCTCTCCATCTCTCTGCACTTCTCAGGTGGAGCTGCAGGCACAAAGCCAGGTAAAGAGCTTCCCACCACCCTGACTACAGCTGAGCATATTGCAGATTTTCTCCAATCCACTGAGCCAATACAATTACTTCTGCAGACAGGAAATAAATCTGATTATCACCGTGCCCAACACATCCCTGTAACTTGCAGCTGTTGCCTGAATATTTTGCCCCAGTGCCAGAGGAAGGTGCTCTCCTGTCAGTCACCAACAGAAGCACCATACTGGTTCTTCAGCTCCAGGTCACTCACACATCTCCCTCTTCTCCCTCCATTTTTCACTTTGCAGAAACCACTGTACACATAATTTTTATTTTTATAGAGAGTGTAACAGTCCTCAAAAAAGTAATGCATGTTCATATTTCTCCATCTTTAACTGAAGTGAATAGAAGCTATTAAATGGCTAAAGCAGGTACATAAAGCAGCTTCTAAATGCCTCCCTTTCCCCGGCACTGGTTGTTTGCAGATACATAGCACATATCATCACAAGCACTCAAATTTTCCTTGTGTTTTTTGCATTCTCAAATTCTCAGTTTCTGAAATGGATTGTAACTGCCTTATTCTTCTTGGTAACGTATTTTTTAATTTGACCCCCTGTGTTCAAGAAATAAGACCCCCTACTTCCAGACAGCCTTCCTGGAGCCACTCTTTAAGGACATAATCCTTGCTTGTCCTGGGCAGAGAAAAAAATAGACCATTTCAGGGAACATCTTCAGGGCAGGTCTCCGGAGAGAGAACGAGCCTTGTCTTGGAAGTGAGCAACTGCCAAACAGCATGGCCTGCTCTAAACTAGAAATAACCTCCTCCAAATAATAAGACTTACCATAGCAGAGCTGGCTGTAATAGTCCAAAATCATTACATTAATTTTAGAAAATAAGGTCTCAGTGCTTGAAATCTCTCTTTGTCCCCTTCTTTTAATTGGCAGCACAGGAATTCCTGGTCCTGTGCTGCAGAGTATGAGCCTTAAGCAGCAAAGCAAGAGCCCCAGAAAGTTCACAGCTCTGTTGTTAACAGGCCACAAAAGCTTCACAGGCATTTAGCTACTGGCACTGGGGCTGAGCTTTACTGTACCCTCTTGCAGGTACTCTCGTGCTATGGTTCATGTGCTCCTTTCACTGTATCTGTGCCAGATCATGGTGATAATAGAGTTTCTGTGTATTCTAAAGTTTCTTTTCCCACTATGGTTCTTTCTGTAAGGAATTGGCCTACATGTGGTCAAATGTACCACATTTTGCCTACTGTTAAGGAAAGGATTGTTACAAATGTATGGCACATGGTGAAAATTGTTGTGATGGGTAGCTGCAGATCTGCTCACCCAGTAATTATTTTTGACTTCTCAGTATCAGAGGCTGAAATATTTCATTTTCAATGAGGTCAGATATTTTTAATGTCGATTCTACAGAATTTAGATGATTCACAAGGTGTGTGAACCATTTATACTGCATGGAAATAAGTAGAAAGGGCATAAGAGAGGGCAATTGCTCTATTGCTCTGCCTTCAGCAGTGGAGTTTCTGAACACAAGGGGTCCAATTTCTGAGCCAGCTGCAGCTCAGCACAATTCAAGATCTGCTGAGTAGGATTCTGAAAGGAGTATGGGTGAAGGTTTCCTGATGAAAGGAGGATGAGAAGACAAAAAGCATTGCAATGAACTAATTAAAATCGATGCAAGGAGAGATCTCTCTGATGCCTGGGTGGTGAGCAACCAGCAGGTGTCTTCATTACTTAGACTGCTGGTGACAAGTTACATGTAAAATTATGGGGTAGCTCGTTTAATTTCAACTGCAATGTCTTAGCAGGTCTCTGGAGAGATGGAGTGGGAGGAAAGCCCATAGATGCTCACTCTGTCAGCTTGGTATTTGGACAAGGAAGAGTGCTCCGGAACCTGGGCTCTGGTAAAGCTTGAAACCCTTTACTTTAAGAGCAAAGGGAATGAATAAAATAGGGTGAACTTTGGTTTAACAGAAAAACAACCACCATGGCTGACTACTGCTGTCATAAAGGCTTTGACTTGTATCCCAGTGGAATGTGGTTGATTTCACAAAGTCAGGCTTATTTTCCACCCAGAAATGTGGGATCTCTTCTCCAGCAGCTCCAGCGTGTGTGAAGCCATGGGACGGATGGAAGGCAAAGTTATTGGTGTTAATGGATGCTCTGCAATTTTCTCCCTTAAAGGAATTGCTTGCAAGGTGGAAAAAATGTTTCAGCGGTAACTGTGAGCTGTTATCAGGCTTGTGCAGGTTGCAGCTTTTATAGTTAAGGATGCAAAGCAGCGTTTATTCAAGTGCTGGCTTCGTATCAGAGCTGGGCAAAATTTGTGGACCCATTTCAATGCAAAAATGTATGACATGCTCATTGCTTTTTCATGTTGACTCATACAGGTGACTTCTGTCAATGAGATTTTGATAGCCCCTGCCTCGGAGGCAAAAAAAATGGGCAAGTCTGACATTCGATTTCAACTCCCCATTTCAGGGGGGAGATAAAGAGGAGGGCTGTGTATTAGCAGAACGTCTCTTCATCACATAATTTGGAGACAAGGTCTACAGCTTTTTTCTCCCTCCCTGGTGCTCTCTTAAATGCTCACTCAGCTGTGAGAGTGAAGGAATTGTAGGGAAAAAAGAAAAGCAGCAACAAAAAATGGCAGGAGTTGAGGAAATATCATTTCCATTCTGCAGGGATGGCGTTTTACAAAGGTCAAACTAGTAATTGTTGTCCAGATGCTTTAATATGATATGGAAATATTTTTCTATACAAAAAAACCTGTTCTTTTGTTACAAATAAGACACCCAGTAAAGTGTGTTTGAAAGCCATGGCAAAATATAATTTAAAAATACCACGATACCCCCTTTTATTAACTTGCCAAGACTGGAATTTGAAATTGGGTTTACTTTAATATTCCCATCCCAGTCAGCAGGAGAGTTTGAAAGATGGCTCTAATGTAATGTGATGTGTCTTGCCACAAGGAAGTGGGAAGCTTTTGATTTATTTTGAAATTCTGTTTGCTGACTCAGAGTAAAAGTAGGGTGAGATAGGAGATATAAAGCACTGGTTTGTGTTTGTAATTACTTTCTGTTGGCATCTTAATGGATAGAAAAGATATGAGTGATGGGGATAGATACACAGCAATGAGTTTAATTAATTTTTGAAGGAAAAATAAATATATGGAATTGAGCCTAGCTAGATTTTGACCAACTGAAATACAGCTCACGATAAGATCTTTAAAATATGCATATTTGTTGCATCAAATCAACCTTAAATAATTCACATTTCATTTCAATCTTTTTAGAACTATATTAAAGCTATGTTCATTTGCTGAATAAATTGGTGGTAGAACTAAATAACCAGGTGTAGTAGACAATAATAGTTAACCAATTAAGTCCTCTTGCTTTTTAGGAAGAATAAAGTATGTCTCAGCTAAGATCAAGGTAAAGTTGGACTTTTGCTGGCTAGAGGGACAGAAAAAGTTTTGGAATCTGGAGGAACAGAGATAGTTCTGCATCCTTATTTCACCTCTGTGCACTGCAGGAGAAGATGATAGTTTTGCAAAGCTGAGATTGCTGCTGAGGCTCTCTGCATGGCAATCGGGGGAGCAATTACAGTCAAACTAAACCTGGTGCCTGACACATGGTGAGGGAGCCTGGTTATTTGTATTTTCACCTAGCTCATGCAGATAGCAAGAAATGGCCAGCTGCTCCTGTATGCTTTTTCTCTCTACTTAGCTCAACATGTTTGTATAGTGCCTAATAAAATAAAATAATTTAAAAAAAAATCTTAGCAACCCTTGCAGTTATTTTAATGACTGGAAAGGAGTGCATAAACAACAGAGAATGAAGAATCCTGAAACACTATAGTTGTTTGCCATGCTGTTATCTCGAGCAAGTGATAGAGATTTTATTCCTAGGATTTTCCTTGCTGAAATTGCTGGGATTCTCTATCAAGAGGCTAAAATTGGGCAAATTATACTTGCTGTCGAGGAAGCAGCTTTCCCTCTCACAATCTACTAAGCATAAACATGGCTCTATTAAGCTGAACCTTTTAAATACACAGCAGAGCATGTCATTACAGGTAAAGAGCCCTGAATAAAGAGAATAAAACATCTTCAGGAGAGGCAGGATGTGTGCCAGGCTTTGCTAAATTACATGGAGGCCAACTTATTAGCACCTCAGAAATGCAGACATATGTGTGAAAATTAATGCTAGGCAGGTGTTTCCAGGAATAAATCCCCTCAGTTACTCCTGTGAAGACCTGACATGGAATCAGGACTGTCTTTCCCATTTGTCACACTGACAGGCTGAGAAGGTTTCGTTGTTCTTGACTTCACATCCAAGAAACCAAGTGTGCAGTCAGCACAGGGAGGGGAAGATGTACAGGCATGTGTAACACTAACACTTAGAGCACTGTCCCAAAGAGGAGCCTGTGTCTCTTGACTGAGCAGGGAGGGAGCATTAGTAGCAACCTTGGGCTGGCTTCTGGGGCTGGAGATGCTCTGACTACTCATGACCTACATCCAGCATACTATCCTGGTCTTCTCTACAGCACTGGAGATGACCCAGTGAACTGAGTTGCTGGCATTCAGTTTATACCTGGGTACATCCAGTCTCATGCCTAGGAGCAGCCTGAGCTCCACCAGCTCTGCTGACTGGTTCCATCTGACAGCAGTAGGATTCTAGACTGTTAGGTCAGGTGTCTGCAATGTAAAGTTATGCTGCTGAATTTAGGCATGTTGATAATACAGGTCTGATTTCAAGCAGGCAAGGTTAGGTATCACAAATCTGAGTTTAGCAGAGATGAGTTGATGTATTAGTCTTGGTAGGTGCACAGCTCCCAGGATATACTACATGAGACCACCCCCAGCTTTGTGGATAACCTCCTCACTACATCCATCTGGGCTAGAGTAGAGAGTTTAGACCTTTAGTGCTTGCATATGATCAGGGTTCAGTTCTGGAACCAAAAACAATCAGAATTTCGATAATTTTCCTGGGTTACAGACAGAATATACCCTTCACATGTGTGTAGTTGAAACCAAACTAGGGAGAATAGTTGACATGGTGGAAGAGAGACTTATATGGGTCTGCAAGCTGAAGAAATGGGCTGGCAGGACCCTCAAGAAGCTCAATGAAGGCAAAGGCAAAGTCTTGCACAGACTGGCTGAGCAAGAGAAAAGGACCTCAGGGTCCCAGTGGATGACAAGTTGAACACAAGTGAATCATGTATCCTTGAGTCATGGAGCACCAGCCACAATCTGGGCTATGTTAGCAAGAGGAAAAAGCTCCAGGGAAATAATTATCGTCTTTCCCGGACACTCCCGGAAGCTCAGTCCCTCAGAGTCCTGTTTCCTAAGGACACACACTACGGGCACCCTCATTCCAGTACTCACTTGAGAGTACAGATAGACCAGCTGGAGACAAAATCCCAACAACCCATGGTCTGAGCATGTTTTCTGGAGGCTCAGGGCTCAGACCCTCATTTAACTGAAGTACAGCAGTTCATGACTAATCGTGGCAGTTATTTGTCCAAATTAAACATTTGAGCAGCTTTATTAAATTTACTGCTTAAGAGTAAGGATGCTTTTAAGCACTCTGCTAAGCTAGAGCTTTAAAAGCTCGAGCCTACATAGCAGTTATCACGGGATCCAGGAGTGTCTCAGGCAATGTGTGCTATTGGAATACCATTAGCACAGCTATCTATTAAGCCCTGGAGTGTCCAGGTGGCTGGTTATCACTGTGTGGGTTTGCTCAGAAGCTATTAAAATTGTTAAAGGGTAGTTTTCTTCCTGCCACTGGCTCAATTATATCTCTGCTTTATAGCCTTCATTAAAAGAGAATGATGAAGATGCCTAAAGAGAGTAGACAAGTTTAGTGGTGGTACAAACAGATACCTGAATATATATCCCTTGAAAAATTTGGCCTATACTTGATTTATTTTCCACTAAAACTATCTCCAAGTAATACTATTAATTAGCACTGTGAGGTAGTACACTAGCAAGGTCATGTCCGGTTATCTTAGATGTTTCCCGAAAATTAAGTTTGTGGCTACATCACACAAGAAATTTCATTTCCCCTTGAAACTTCAGCTGCAAGTAGAAATGGTTGGGACGTATAAAATGTTATTGCCTTTGCAGGTTGTTGAGCTGAGTTTTCAGTTACCTGATGATGCTTCAGTTTTGCTGAAACTGTCAGTTTGAAAGATTTTTTGAGGAGGCTATGTAATTTGTTTGCATTAGGAATTCATTTATTGTTAGTGAAGGAAAAATACTTTTCCCCCAAAAAATCCACTTACTGATGACAGATGATGTTCACGAACCTGATTTCTGTGCCATGCACTACTGTACATTCTCATTTAGTTTTGTTTCCACTCTGCACAAGCCTGGAAGCAGGAGTGGTGAAGGGAAGGTTTATGAATGTGAATAAGAAAAATTTAGTAGGAGAGGGAGTAACTTTCATTAGACCAATATTCATGCCTCCAAACAGGTCTGGTTTTGGCTTTGACTTTTGTTGGTTTGTGTGTTCCATCTGTGTTGGCTGGCTTAGAGACAGGCATGACCTTGCTTGAGCATGGGAAGGAAAAATCAGAGAATCGTCTGTAGCATGGAACTTGTGCAATGACCACTTTTATGGGCAACTCAAGAACATTGCCCTCAATGCCAGAGATCCAGTGGGGCTTTCAAACTGGCCTGTTCCCAGTGTAAACCCAAATCATCAGAAATTCTGCAACTATCTTGAGTCATACAAGTAGCTCCTTCTTAAGTCTCCTCATATATTTGTAAGATTTTTCAGACAGAAGCAATAATGTTTGGTTACATTTGTGTGAACCCTGTGGCATAGGCAAAACAGCAATATCTGGATATCCAGTTCTTTCACTTCAGCCCGTGATGCATCTCTATTTAGTGAAAATTGAAAAGATGAAATACTTGCCTGACATCCCTGAAAGCTGCTCAAGTTCTGACTTGAGTCCAAAGGACATAAATTTGTCTGCAAAACAGATTTTAAAAAACCTTGTACCTGCACATAGAGAAACTGCTCAGAAATTGCCAAGAAATGTCTCTAACCATTTACCTCCACTACACCTCCACTAGAAAGGGGACTCCTCCACCCATCCACTGCATCTTCCTCCACTACTCTGTGAGCAGCAGGCTTTGAACAGAAGAGTCTAAGAACCAGGTGTCTCCTAGGCAGGTCCAGAGCCGTGTTATCATTGTAAAATGTTGCCACCAACCTTGAACCTGCCATAAAATCCAGACGTCCTCTGGAAGAAGGAAGAACTTTTCTTGCTTCTTCTACCATTTAAAACACAAAGACTGAATGACATTGTAATTTCTGTGTTCTGAAATACATCCAGAAGGAATGACCATAACAATCACTGCAATAATGCAGGGGGCTGTGGTTGATATTTTGTTGTGAAACAGAAAAAACCAAACCAATAAAAAAAAAAAAAGAAAAAAAAATTAAAAATTGAGGAATGTGTGAAAAAGTCCAAAATTTTTTTGGAACTGAGCATGCAGTTCATTGTTAACAACGATATTAGATTAAAAAAAAGTTGTTTGACAGGTACTGTTTCTTTGCAGCATAGAAATTCTTGGGGTTTTTTTGCTCACATTTATTTTTAATTTCAGTTTAAAATAAATTCATTTCAAAATGCTTCATTTTGCATTTGATAGAATGTTCCGGTTTCCTCTGTCTCCACAAACTATCCCTAAAATGTATTTTGCCAGATGCACAGGAATATTATGGCAAAAAAGTGAGTATAAACAGTGCACAGAATTGACACATCAATACAAATTTAAATTGCTGGGTGACTTGTATTGAATTTTTTCTCAGTACAAGGATCAATAATTTGTCTGTTGACAAATTCAAAATTACTGTAAGTGGCAAACAATCTCATTTTTAGTTCTCTGAAAGATGATACTTTCAGAGACCCATGACTCCAGGTCGGGAGTGTGTGCGTGTCGCATGACCCCTTCCGTCTCAGCTCTGCAGGAGATGGGTGTATTTGGGGTGGCTTTACACTGACACTCCATTTGTAAACTGTGTGATCCATGATGCAGTGCTGGAAGCCTTTCATTCAATTTTGCATCAGGAGTTAACATCATGAAAATATATTGGGGCTGCACATAAACTCATCTATTCCTTCAAATCCTAAATTAATCTCTAACAAGGCCTGTGGTGGTGGTAGTAACTGCAGTACAGTTAGCATGACATTTCTCATAAGCAGTGTGCTGTGTCAATGCTGGTCGGGCTGAAAACACTAAAAAAAGCTTTTCTTTTCTCTAGAACATACCAAGGAAAAGTACACAGTAATTTATTTTCCACTCTTCCTGGGCTTGTCTTGATGTCAACCTTAATTTTATCAAATGCAGAACCTGCTGGGAGTGATTTTCATTCTAAGATTGTCCTCAATCTGCTAAGTACTGATGACAATACACAAGTGGTTACTGTCTTAATATCCAAGCAGTCTGAATTAGATACAGAGCATGGTAGCAACATGTTATGTATTGCTGGAATGGAATTTAAACTATTCAAGCGTAGAAATTGAAAACGCATTCTGAAGAATTGCTTTGCTTTCCTAAACTGAGTGTATGGTAAAAACAACCAAGACATTCAAGAGACTTATTGCTGAAAATGAATGTAATAATATAATTCATGCTGTGTAAGGCAGATTTTAGTCTTGATAGATGGTGTTTGGTTGGTATTAAACTCTGATTTGCAGAATAGGAAATTCCTTAAGGAAGCAAAATCTCTTGCCAAAGCTGGCATCACGAGTGCACAGTGATTAACGGTGTGCCAAATCATTCACTAATAACTTAGATAGTCAGCCAGTACAGCCACCAGCTGGTTTGAAAACATCACAAAGGAAATTTACAGACACCTTAGAAATTTAAAGTGGGACTATATAATTGCCAGTATAATAATACCATCTTTAACTCAAGCTGTTTTTTAAAAGAAAAAGCTAGAAAACTCTCACCTGAGCTGAGAAGAGCCAGTCTTCCTCCTCTGTTCACCAAGGAAACAGACATCTTCATTTTCTCTTTATGCACAACAACACTATTCAGAGACCACTTGTGCGATATTTAACTAACCTCTCATACAATACCTCCTTGAGCAATTGACTGGAGTTTTTCTTGGGTGAAGAGGATGAGGTTTTGCTGACAAGAAAGAAAATTTACTGAATATTCCGCCCAAGAGACACCTTGTACTTCTGCCAACTCAGTCGGACAGTATGTTGGGGCAGGCACGTCTCAGATCAGCTCATCACCCCATCTGCAGCAATGCCCTCTGTAGAGCTGGAGATGTGATGGTGGCTGGTGTGGCCTATGGGGTTATTTGACACTTACTCTGTGCTGGAAATTGCTCTATTCTAGCCAAAAAACAAGGGTGCACAAGGACTGGGTGGTTCCTGGCCCAGTTCAGGATTGGAAGGTTGTAGACAGCTGTAATTTGTATCAGGGTTTAGGAAGTCCTGTGCTCTGACTGGTCATGTTCAGCACTTGGTGTTGGCATAGGACAATAACACATCTGCAGCTCCTCTATTCCCACAGACACCCCCCAGAAGAACTCAGCTGGTTTTATGCCCTCTTTATTCAAGACTGTTTCAGGATGTTGCATGGTGGGAAGGGAGGGAGGCTGAGGAAGAGCTGAGGGGTCCGGCAGGGTGAGTTATGGGCTCTGAAGCAATTTGTCCTCTCTTTTGGTTTTTGAATGACTTCTGGCCAGATTTCTCTCAGACCTCTTCAGGCTCATGGGCTCTGTTTTTCAAGGCACACTAATGATTTGCTCACTACTGATGTGTAATGCTTCATCACTTGCTTTCTTCCTTTCCTAGTCCCAGAGAACAAAGAAAATCCAAGCACTGTGAGCAAGGTTGGGTGGCAGTGGGTTAGAGTTGGGAAAGACAAGGATTACCTAAATATTCATATCCAGCTTCTGCTTCTACCAAGGCAGAAGCCTTTACAGGAGCTGGAAGAAGCAAAAATGACATTTTCAGGTTTAATGAGCAATGGGAAAGTGTGTGCACCTCTGGAAGTCAGTGTGGCATTCTCTGATAGCAACAACCACAAAGTAAATTGGAGAAACCAAATATATTGCATGGACGAGCCTCAGGCATAGCCCCTTTTGTGTCTTTCCAGGAATTTACATAGGGAAGCCTTTCTTTCTGAGAAAGTAAGATGTCTTAATTTTAAAGCCTGTGAAGGAATGGGAACCTCCAACGATTCCTTCGAGATGAAAACCAAATAATGTGTCTTTCTATCTGAAATACAAGTTGTTGGTTTTTTGGGTCTGGGGTTTTCAGTTTTGATGTTTTTCCCCTTTCCCATAATTATGGAATACTTCAGTGCAGCTACCCAATATTTCTTTCTGATCTTAACCCAAATATATTTAGAAAAATTTACCAAGTTTCATTTCAGAAACTTTGAAATGTCATGATTAAAATATGGCAATCGAAAATGTTAAAATAGACATTTTCTAAATGCTTCACCCTTTAGTTTAATTTCTAAAATCTAGTTAGGCTTGACACTCTTCAAAATATTTATGGGAAAATATTTGACTTAAAAGGGAAGACTCACAATTGTGCCAACATCAATCTTCTGAATTCATGAGCTTTCAGTCAGAGACAATATTGGGCACTGAGCCTTTCAAAGCCTTAGCGAGATAATGATAAATTATGCTCATTTTTTATAGAGAAAAAGTACAGTTAGGCGTTTGCTCACAAAAAGAACAGAGCTGCCTGAGACTGTTCTGAGACAGGAGGCAAAACAAAGGCAACCTTCAAGCTGAGCATGGGCTACGGTCCCTTATGAGGCAGTAGGAGTCTTCCAGGACTGAGCTGAAGCCTATGAGGTTATTCTTTGCTGTTTCAGTTGATTTAAATGCATTTGCTCTAGTGCTTTAGCTGCTTAATTTGCTATTGTCGTGGGGCAGAAAGCAACTGTATTCAAAGCACTGTAAGGATTATTACTTTCATTCTCTCCTAAATTGTGACACTTTAAAACAGAATTCCTCAAGAAGAGTATGGCCTTCACTCAGGTTAAATATAACTGTCCAGCTTAATACATAAACCACCTTTTCTACATCCCAAGTTATAGAATATAGAATCATAGAATCATAGTCATAGAATCATAGAATCATAGAACCGTAGAGTCACAGAATCATAGAATGGATTGGGTCGAAAAAGACCTTGAAGACCATCCAGTTCCAACCCCCTGCAATACACACGGACATCTTCTACTAGACCGGGTTTCTCAAAGCCCCATCTCAAAACCTGGCCTTGAACACTCCCAGGGATGGGGCAGCCACAGCTTCTCTGGGCATCATGTTCCTATACCTCTCCACTCTCACAGGAAAGAATTTCTTCCTAATATCTAATCAAAACCTTCCCCCTCTAAGATTGAAGCCATTTCCCCTTGTCCTGTCACTTCACGCTCATGTAAAGTCTTCCTCTCCATCTTTCTTGTAGGCTCCCTTCAGATACTGAAAGGCTACTATTAGGTCACCCCTAAGCCTTCTGTTTTCCAGGCTGAAGAATCCCAATTCTCTCAGCCTTTCATTGTAGGAGAGGTGTTCCATCCCTCTAATCAGATTGGTGCACCAAGTTGGCTATGGGTTCCTGAGCTGAAGTAACTTTTGGTTGCACAGTCCTAGAATGGTAAAACAGGTCTAAAGTGCTGCTCTCATGACTTAGGCTTAAACATCACAATGGTTTTGACCAGTGTGCATCAATGAACTAGGGAAAAGTATTTCTTAAGATGACCTTCACTTCCATGCAAGAGATGAACATTCCCAGGAAACATCTATCACAGCTGAGATAGACTCCAGAAGCAGAGCTTTATTTGGGAGCTCAGTAACAGGTGAATAGGTCTGGCTGTCAGGAAGATTCCCCTGAAACATTTCTAATCGATTCACATTGATGCAGTATATGCCTTTCTTGCCTCACTGTGTATAATTTTTCTGTCTTCACTACACATACTTATTGCCAGTTATGTTCCTCATTATTCATTCCACCAGGATCATACAAATAATTGAGCTCCTAATTCCTTCTGAATTTATTCTCCCATCCATTTCTGGTTTTCTCTTTTTTTTTTTTTTTTTGCCCTCTAAAGAAATTTCAGTGTCTTTGCTTTGGATTATTGACAAGAACTACTATGGTAATACATCTGTTTGCACACTTTTGGTAGTTTGGGACAATTTGTGTAGTGCAATATAACCTTGTACAGATTCTCTCAGCAAAGAGCAGAACAGGTGTGTCAATTCAGGTAACGTACCCTCAGCTACTGACCAACCTTTGCATTTCTTTAGCTTTTTCAAGTGATACTCTTCACTTAAAGAGAGCATTTTGTGCTTTTGACTTTTTTTTTAATTTACATTAAACAATTTTACAAAACTTAATGATTTGTGTGCAAGGAAAACATATGGGTTTTGCAGAATATTCTCTTCTGGGCAAGCATAAAAATTCTGAAGTTTTTGGCTATATAAGTGAAGGTTTTCATTATTTTTGAGACAGGGATTAACATACATGAGAGCAAAAGAACATCCTCCAATCAGTTCTAAGCCTCACTTTCATCTGTTTCTAATCTTTGTGAATTATCTTTCCATTACCTCTGATATACCCAAGAAGGATTTAGAGTTCTGTGATTATATCCCTACTTATGTGATTTCCTTGATCATTAATGACAGCATCACTGTCTTACAAAATTATTCATCAAAACAAATGAAGAAGCACTTAAAATTCTGGGGTTTGGGGGACATCTTCAAGACCTGGATATTCAGATTCTATCACCTTGGAGTCTCATAATACCTCGGATGTAAGAGTTTATTTTTATAACAACAGCAGTGTTCCATACATTGGAGGACATGGATTGGATAAACTCTCAGGCTCTCATTTTTCTCTTACTTCCTTCTTCAACTTGTCACTATAGTAATTCTTGTTCCTCTCTGTAGGCAGATCTCAAGTTAATCTTCTATCTGCAAATGATCCCACAATAAAGAGAGGCAATTTGTGTTGTTGGCAACTCAGTGGAAGTAAAATAACTGTGTCCTTATGTACCAATCTGTAGAAAACATATTTAACGTTTCCTTTGTCCCCAGAGAAAGCTGGTTTTTCAGATCTCCAATTTCCCCAGGTAAAGTCTGTTTTGGCCATGATGGTAATGGGTGAGTGACCTTCCTTGTCTCAGCTCACAAGCCTTTTTTTATGTTGTAGGGGGAATGATAGAGAGGTTTGGTGGGCACCTGTCATTCAGCCAAGGTGAATCCACCACAGACACCAGCAGAAAAAAGTGGAGCAGAAGTTTAATAAGCAATAGTTTTCATCTGGTTTCACCTGGACATGTGCAGTTTTCATTTTCCTTCCTAGACAGAAGTTATGATGAGAAATGTAGACCGAGATACAACTTGCCAAGCAATTTGCGTTGATTTAAGACCCAAACCCAGCTTGTGTTATTCATATGGATAAAGAACTAGACTCTCCTCTCCAGGGCAGGACAAAAAGAAAGCTTATCTGCTTGTAAGCCAAACTGAGAGTTTGATTTAAACAGATTGTCAAGTTTGAATCCTGAGGATTGGATCTGCTCTCTAAGAAGCCTTGAAACCTCGGTATTAGTTAATGTATGTTGAAACTGTGAGATTTTTAGTACTGCTGCTATGTTGCCTCAGTATAAGTAAAAACTCATTAATTTTATAATACAAGTAAATCCTACTCATGCCAGTGCAGTCCATCAAAGACTCTGACATCTACAGAGCCATAAGGGAAAGCAGAACAAGCCATAAATTTTTAATATCATTTATAAAGGAGCTTGGGAACAAAATGGAAGCTAATCTTAGAGCTTCAGGCACTGTGACTTGCCCAGGTCGGGGCTTGGGTAACACACAGGTAAATGTTGTTGAACCTGGAAGAATCTGGGACTCGAAAGATATTTTTGTCAAAGCTGGCAGTGTGGCAGTGGACTATTCCATGTATTCCCTGCTCATTCCAGTCCAGGGTGGTTTGACACCTACATGGCACATAAACTTTATTTAAACACAGTGAAGAGATGCTGAGTATCAAGGATCTCCGGAACAGGTTTTCTTGAACTTTAAATTTTAATGTGGGGTTTTTCTACAAATTTTTCCTTCTACAGTTTTCATACTAAAACATAATTTTAATACTAAACAGAAGTTTATGTTTTCATATGCCTCCTTAAAACCCCCAAACCCATAGATTCCTCTAGCAAGTAATACACCCATTATTGCTCCTGCCTGCCAGTGTTACTGGCCTACCATATATGAACACAGTCTGCTTCTAAATCATAGCCAAGTCCTGCACAGCCTTCCAGATCTTTAATTAGCATAATGAGCAATGGATGACATTTAATAAAGGCTTGTTTCTCCTTGTTGTAGCTCTGGTATTATTGAACTGTGCAATCTATGGCAGGGCATGGTTAACTCAATGTTGAAAATCTTGAGTCACATTCTCACATGATTTGCATATGATCTGAGAGAGCCACATCACCACCTTAGGCTCCATTTTTCCTATTTGTAGAATAGAAATTAATCACAATGATGTTAAACTCTTTTATAAAGTGCTTGGGACAAAACTCATCTCTACAATATGTACTTAGAACATATTTGTGCTCATCGAACCTCACAGAACAGTCAGGAAAGCACCCTGGCCACTGCAGTCAGTGAAGGTTAGAATGATTCACCAGAAAAAAAATAAAGCTTCCACCTCAGAATGAGAAGAGTTCCCCACTAAACTCCTTTAGCTTCATCAATCAGCTCTGCTCACTGTGTAAAATCTAAGGTTACATGTACAGATGAAGACATTTATATGGTGTATCCCCACATTCAATAAAGATCACTCTATAAGTGGCTATATTAGTTTGAGTGAATGACGACTGGTAAGTTTGGAGCACAGACTATCCTTGGTGTGTCTGGACAGTTAGTAGCACACTGGAGGTGTAAGCAGAGCTCCCAGACTCTATAATATTTACTGCTTTGCTTTATGGAGAATTGTTGTATTAACTTTTTATAAAGTTTTTTCTAATCACAGCTTGAAATCAGTGTATTTTTGGATTTTTGGATCCAAAACCATAGAAAAAAATTTGTTGGAAGGGATTTCAGGAGCTCATCGGATCTAATACCCTATGCAGACTGGTGCCAGCTCCAAAATTACATTAGTTTTCCCTGGATCTACTCCAATCAAGTTTTTAATATCACCAAGGAGAGATATGCCACAACTAGTGACTCTCAGGATAATTATTATATCAGTGTTTGACCATGTTAATTTGGACCTTTTTTTTTCCTGATTGCACTCAGAATTTCTCTTGGTGCAGTCTGGGACCACTGTCTTGTCTTTCACTGAGTACCTCTGAGAAAGAGTCTGGTTCCATCTTCCCTACATCTAATCATTGTGCACTTGGTTTTCCACATCAATTGCATCCAGTCATACTGTAAGATAGGCTTTAATTTCAATTATATAACAAGGCATGTTCTTTGTTAATACTGTTCATATTTTCAAGGTAATAAAACAATATGGTGATTGAAAAAAACCAAGATTTTTTTCACTGAAAAATGCACCTGAATATTTATCAGTGAGTTTCAGATTTCTACTGAACAGCCTTCTTCCATCAAGACATTTTATAAAGACAGTCTGTGACAGCTTCTACAGGAGGAGTTGCTGATGATAATCATCATCTGTGCATTTTCAGCATGGATACTTCGGAAATTACCGTGCACTCCTTAATAATTTTGTTCTTTCTGATATTTATGAAAATTAGTAAACTGTGAAATTAAGAAAGGACTCATAAAAAGGGTCGCAGTGCATTTTCCTGTGATCTGCAGAGCTGGGCTCAGATGAATCAAATAACAAAGAAAAAAACCTCATGTAATTCCTTTTCATTATGAATCCTCAGCTGTTGTAAATGAAAGAAGCAATCTAAATCACCAATTCAAGCTGCCCCAAGAGCATCTTCATTACAAAATAGATAAAATAATAAGGCAAAAAGCATGCTTTCTCCACTATATGTGGATGTGTTGTGATGCTGAAATTTCTGAGACAGTCCCAGTCTTTACCCAATCTTTACCCAGTCTTTACCCAATCTCTTGGTTGTTGAGGCACTGAGATTTGTAAATAAAACAAACTACAACCTTCTTCTACAGCAAACCTTTCCCCAAAAAAGGAGGTGGCTATAACCAGTCTGCCTTCTGGGAATGGTCCCTTGCACATCCTGTTTTTCGCATTGTTCCAGGCATTTCTGGTTGACCCTGAGGAAACACAGCCTAGAGGGCATGCTAACAGCTAAACAGGGTGAATAATCATGGCCCAGTTCTTGAACCTGAGACCTTGTCCGGTTTTTTTTCTATCATACACATTTCTTTTGAGTATTGAGAGAGCTGCCCTTGTCTTCTGACATGTCAGGAGACATTCTTTTCCTTTCCAAGGCTTTCAGTACTGTTCATTCTAGTAGACAATCATAGTGCAATGAATAATTTGCTTTTTGTGGCTTTCTTTGTCATCACATAAATTGCAAAGCTGTGGTTTGATACACATTCCCCCATTTCGCTGAGGCAGCAGACAGGAGGATTTAGAACATGTCAGACCTTCATCACAGCATTACCTGTCAGATGAGTCTTTCTGCCAAGACACACAAGTAAATTTAAACCTAAAACCAAAATAAAACAGTATTTTCTTCCTAGAAAAAGTGCCATGTGTTGCCTTATTTTGGTGAAGCTAAACTGAAGTTTTTACTAACCCACCTCCATGCATATTCTGAACTCTTCAAACAAATCTGTTTCAGCATTGGTAAAATGGCAGAAGTGGATGACAAGCAGGTTCTCAGCAATACTGAAATGTACATTCAGATCCTGAAGCTTAAAATGTGTGCACTGCCAGTAATTCTGCAGAATAGTATGATCACATAAAAAATGTGGAGTCATTGAAAACATATGTGTGATGGGTGGGAGCAAGAGCTACAGTTCTCAGCTGAAGGAATTTATTATATAGATCTTTGCTTTCCTGAAAAAAAATTGGCAACTTCCTCTTGATTTCTACTTCACTACTTGAAAGAGTGGTTTTCCTCTGAGCTTTACATGTTTCATATAAGTATGTCTAGAATTAATTCAATGTGTTAGGAGTTTTACACTTGGAAAAAGCTAAAATGAAGGTAATTGCTCTGAGAATTTTGGGGTTTGGCTTGGATTTATTTTCAGATTGCAAAGAAGTCTCCAGAGATATTTAGTGCTAACACTGACCTGTATGTGACTGCAGTTTATTTAAAATAGTGCTCTAACTGCAGCACTTCTATACAGTCACAGCATTGTTTTAAATTCCAAGCGCTCTGCAATAGCTTGATTATCAATTCTAATAGTTTTTCTAGAAATTCAAGCTAGCCTGACTGGTCTTTAATTCTCTGGCTCAATTGTTTTCAGCCATTTCAAGAAAATTTTTGCCTGAACTAGGTCACTATGATCAAATTCACTGACACTGAGGCATAATATCTGTGCCGGATGCTCTTCTGGGAGGTGGGATGTGGAATTGCAAATGGCACCGAGGTACCTGCAAGAAGAGAAAACAAGCCTGGAAGGCACTGGATTATGAGTGAGCTCCCATCCCTACAAACAGTCCTGGTTATTCAAGGAGTTGCCTGGAGCAGAAATATGCACCGGGACTTGCTGCTGACATCTTCCTGTGAAGGAAAATTACCTGAAGAAACTATGCCAGGATCATATTTTTTGAGTTAACTTAAGTAAATAAAGGTAATGTATGATAAAACATTAAAGTCAATGTCCAGATGTCAGTACATCTGCTTTGAGGTCCTGCTTTGAGGATGGGCTGGCTCAGCTGCAGAAGAGTGAGCCAGTCATCAAAACGGGATTTGTAATTTATGGACAAGAGAGTAAGAAGGAAGGCAGAAATGCCCAAATCCCTCACCAAGGACAAGGGAACTCTTTCAATCCACAAAAGCTCAAAGATGATCCATATTGACTTTACAACTGCCAATGACAGAGCCAGTTGTCTAGATCTATAACTGGGATTTTGTGAGATCCTGTTCACCTGGAAAAGCTTCTGCTGTGTAGGAAGCATTAAGGCTGCATTTACCTCCATGTAACCTGTATGCTCTCTTTGTTGATGCTATTTATATTATAGTCATCTTGTCACAGTCTTCAGGACAGAGGCAGAGGTCTTCCATCACACAGTGGTAATCCTCAAATAGGAATGATCAAGATACAACAAAACTTCAGTGATGTCACGTGGTCAGTCTTCTATAAACTTAAATATATTTATTTCTTGCCTATAAAACTTTTGAATGAAAGAAATCATACTGGAGCAAACAAAATCTTTTGTTCTAGGCTAATTTCCTGCTTCTTTACTATTCAGTTTCTATACTAATGAAATGGAGGGTGGATCCTCTTTTGTATGTGAGCTAGTGCCCAAAACAAAGTCATGTTTTAAAGCATTGCAGTGTTCAAAGGCAAAGGAGTTCCTTCAGATTGCCAACCTGGATTTAGATGTTTTTACATCTGTTATGGACTGAAAGGAAAACTGGGATCAAAAGCAGTCCCAAAGCTCTACTATTGTTCAGATTTTGTTGAACAAAGTGTTTAATACAGCCCGGTTTCCAGAGAAACTCCTAATTAGGAGTACAAGATTCACTACATTTTACGCAGGTGATCAAAGCTAATTAGGGATCTTGCCCAAAAATCTGGATAAGCAGGACAGAACACAGCTCTCTGTCACTGTGTACAAGGCCGTCCATCCTTCCCCAGGCCTCTGTGGCTTTTGCTGCTCTCTGGCACACACAGCAGTGCTGCTGATTCGGAGGGGGCACCACAGGCGAGCACAGGCAGCAGGGCTGGGGCACCAGTTCCCAAAAACGAACACGATGCGCCCAGCTGGGATGGAGGCAAAGAGAAAGCTGGGGAAGATTTAAGGCCTCTTGGTGGCCTCACCCCTGTATGAATTTAGCACCTACTTCACACCGGATCCAGCATCTCGGCAGAGCCCGTGTCCCAGGTCTCTGTGACCTGCTGCAAAGAGTAAGTTGTAGATCATACCCATATAATACGGTCTGAGGCATGGCAGCCAAGTCAATTATAACTTAGCAGCTCAACTAAGGTTCAGAAGCATAAAAATCCTTGCATTTGCTCTTCTCTGCATAATTCCTCATCTTTGAAACTGGGATAATGCTGACCTTCCTCACACAGGGGTTAAGAGAAACCCATTAATGTTTGTGACCAGAAATGAAAGCTGGAAGGTTAAGTGGTTGCTGTCCATGCCAATAATTCATCACACTAGGCATAAAATTAGAGTTCACAGTGACCTTTCCTTTCCTAAAATATTATTTTGGGCCAGACTCTGGTATCTCCTCTAAATCCAGAATATACACATCCATAACAGATCTGTTGTAGGTTTGCTGTGGTAAGAACATTTAGCTCTCATTTTAATATTAACAACTCTTGCTATTAATCAGATATCAAAGTTCATGCAAATTCTTCCAGGCAGATAAATATTTTTTATTACTAGCATAAAAGTGATGATAAATTAATTGTTCCTCATTTCCATAAACGTATCCAACATTAGAATGTCTTTCCTAGGTAACGCAATTACCTATTAATTATTTTCTTGTCTTCCTGAAAATGAATGTGAGAGAGAGAGAAACAGAGAAATTTATATATACACCAGAATGTAGAAAAAAACTTCCCTTGCATGGGTGTAAGCTTTTATAAAGGACTTCACTAATGATTTCTGCATCAGCTACAAATTTTCAGGCTCATCAGAGTAATTATGATTCCGGGCTCCAGTTCCTATGGGTCATAAATGAACCCTCATTTTTATGTATGCTTTTGCTGAGAAAATTACAGCTAATCTTAAAGTCATTGGGTTCCCGAGTTACTTGGAAACACTTGGTACATACATTTGTATGCACACACAGCTTTGCCAAATACTGTCTTTTATTTTTTTTCCAGGGACCCGGGCAGGGGAAGATCATTGAAACTTCTGCAAAAAGGCTGTGATACCTGACCGTGTCCTTTACTCATTGTCAGCATTCTCCCTCCCCTTTTAGAAGGAAGGGAGCAATTGCCTGTAGCCGTGAAAGTCATTGAACAGGCTGAGTCTTCTGGCCCTTCTGAAAAATATCCAGAGACAGCCAAAAGTTCAAGACAGCAATAAAGGCAGGGTGTAGAATGTTGACAGACAGGAGACAGGACGGGGAGCAAAGCAGACAGTGACATTTCTTCTCTTTCTTTTGATACAACCTGCCCTAGGGAACTGAGATGGAAGTGAAGTGCCATCTTCCACTGTCTCTCTCCCTGCAGCCAGACTTAACATGAAGATGTGCTTTGATTCAGCTTTATTCAGGGAAGGTGACAAACCACAGAAAATTATAGAAGATCAGAGGTTCTGAATAGAGAAAAATTCCCAGTTGTCCTTGTGACTCCACAGGCCTCTGATATGCAGGGATGTGCTCTGTCCCTGGCAGATTTACAAGAGTTGCAGGGTACCTGCATATGAGGAAACCCTACAGGGGTTTCCAGTCTGGAAGCTCTGGAAATGCATATGCACTGGAGGAAGGATGTTCATGCACACCAAAGTGGGTACCAGTGTGCGGGATCATTCCTGTTTCTGTATGTGGATATATGTCTGACAATGCCAAAAAATGTATTGAAACCTATAATGAGTCCCAGAAACTTCTCACTGGTAGTCATAAAAATCTTTCCTGGGCAGTAGAATCCATCAGAAATCTCTGTATACTCTCTCTTAGATGAAAGTAGGCAAACGAAATGTTAATTGAATTGATCAAGTAACTACACTGGGTTAACAGCATCAATAGTTACCTGCTGCCAATAGAGCTTCTAGCTATGGAGAACATTTGTAACCACCAGAAAGTCTCTTTTCTTCCTGTCTTTGAAACTTGAGGTTGTGTCTCTGCTATTAAATTCGACAGTGGCAGGGAGCATTTATAGGCAATGAAAGTCATTGTCTCTACTGCCAAATTGCCAGAATGGACTCCAGGGTGGCTGCACTCAGGGTTGGAGACACAGACCAGCATTTAGATCAGGCCCATTCCCAACAGGAACCTTGGATGTCACTACCCTGATATGAGTGTTAATAGAGTACAATAATATGAACCTAATTCTATCCCATACACACCAGTTTGATGCCAGCAAGAGATTCCCAGGGCCTGGAGAGGGATTGCAGATCAGCAGAAGAGCACCTGGAGGGCAGCACAAAGGAATTCTGGCTACTCCAAGTAATTTGGCTTCATTGAGAGCCCAGCTTGAATGCCTCTGTCACACACACACTCACCATGGGGAATAAACAGGAGGAGTAAGAGGTGTGGCCCTGCCTGCAGGGCTGGGATTTATAGGCAACACAGAGATGTGGTGGGATGGGTCCTGTGACTGGAGGGTTGGAGTGGAAGTAGCCAAGCTCTTTGGGAAGGACAGGCAGGGACACAAGGAGGGGTGACACCCTCTATATCAGTGACCAGCTGGAGTGCACACAGCTCCACCCGGGTTGGATGAGGAGCTGACTGAGAACTCCTGGATCAGGATTAAAGGGAGGGCAAGGACAGGTGACACTATAATGTAGACCTGATGCAGGTTGACCAGCCAGGAAGACTGAGGGGGTGAGGCCCTGTAGAGACAGATGAGAGTGACCTCACATTTCCAAGCCTTCGTCCTCCTGGGGGACTTCAACCACACCAATATATGTTGGAGGGACAAAACAGCAGGGCATAAGCAATCCAGGATGTTCCTGGGAAGTGCTGATGACAGCTTCCTTCTCCAAGTGATAGAGGAGCTATGAGGAGAGGTGCTATGCTGGACCTTGTTCTCACTAAAAAGGAGGGGTTGATGGGGAATGTGACCCTCCAGGGTAGCCTTGGCTGCAGTGACCCTGAAATGGTGGAGTTCAGGATCCTTAGGGATCCTTGCTCAGGCAGCAAGGTAGGTTCACAACAAATTCACTGCCCTGGACCTCAGGGAAAAAGGACCTGGCCTCTACAGGGATCTGTAGAGGTAGGGTAGGGTGCCATGGGATAAAGCCCTGGAGGAAAGAGGGGCTCAAGAAAGGTGGTTAATATTCAACCACTGCCTCCTCCAGTACCTAAAGGGGCCTACAAGAAGGCTGGAGGGTAACTTTTTACAAGAACATGTAGAGATAAGAGAGGAGGGGATGAATTTAAACTGAAAGAGAGTAGGTTTAGATTAGACATTAGGAAGAAATCCTTTCCTGTGAGAGTAGTGAGACACTAGAACAAGTTGCTCAGAGGAGCTGTGGATGTCCCACCCCTGAAGATGTTCCAGGACAGGTTGGATGGAGCTCTGAGAAACCTGGTCTAGTGGAAGGTGTCCCTGCCCATGGCAGGGACGTTGAGATGAGATGAGCTGATCTTTAAGATCCTTTCCAACACAAACCATTCTATGATTCTCTTAAGGTAGGTTTTTCCATGATCCAACGCTAGAGAACAATCCAGATATAATTAACTTCTTAGCACACATGTAATTTAAACTTCTGGGGGATGAAGTGATAATTACAAAAGAGATCAAGAATTTGTTTTATATAATATGTCAGCAGAGTATGTTGTGCATGATCTTATAATGTGCACTTCAGTACTGGCAATTATATATCTCATCGTAGAAATCTCACTTTTGTAATTAATGTTGCTTCATTTTCTACTGGGAAATATAATTCGTGAGTGGAATGGAAAAACCTTAATGAATCAATGTCAGTATTCAAAGGCTTGAAAAGCCTGTGGCAGAAATGAGAGTTGTATAAATGATACAAGCAGGTAATCCTATCACAACCTAACAAGACACTGTTTATCTTCAAGGCTGAGGTAACTGATACTCAGTCTTTCAATATAAGCCACATTTGTTTAAAATCCCTTTTCACATACTCGTTTGATGAAACTAATTCTACCTGCTCAGTGATTAATTTCCTAATGTAAAACTAGCAACCAGCATGAAAAAAAAATCTCAAATCCTTAAAGAGGGTTAAGTTAAAATGTTTATTCTCTTGACCACTATGCTAAAGGATGATACATATGGTTCATATTGTGCTAAGAAGTCGGAGATTGTTAAGCTGATCCTGCTCTTTAGAGTTGTGTGTCCATCATGGGTGAGCAGTCATTCTGTTCTTCACTCACTGCTTGTGTTCAGCTGTTGAAATGTTAAGGAGTCATAGCAAAAGTTTATCAATGGCAAAATATGTAGGGGCTCAGAGAAGCTATCTGAAGGCAGTCTGAAGTCTGAGAGTGTGCAAGACGTCCCTTTGTAACTACTGACAATGAACTTTCTTGTGAAATGTGAGATTGCTTAGCTGTGCCTGGGGGGTAACACAGGAAAGGATCTCGCATGTGACACAAAAGTGGTGAATCCATGGAGGATGGAGGCACAAGACAAGAACTTAAAATCTGGGTAAGTCACCTCACTGATTCATTGTTTATTTCAAAGCTGGTGCAAGATAAGTTGTCTTCCACTGAGCTTACACACTGCTGAAGAAAATGAGACAAGAGACAAGACTTAATGGAAGAAGTGTTCTGGCAGGTAGCATTTTGGTTGTAAAATGCTGGCACCTGAAGGTTTGCCTTGGGGTAATGAAAAACATGCCAGCTTGAGCACAAACCATGAGTTCAAGGGTTTACCAAACATTCAGATATCACCAGTTTGTGTTTTGTCCATTACATAAAATTTCAGGAACTTTGTGGCTTAAGAAAAGCTCAGTCATTTTATACATCTGTTAAAGGAATTCTGGTTCATTACTCACTTGCTGAGTTCCTTTTTTGCCCTCATCTTAATGTCACTCCTGATTTGCTGTGATGTGGGCTGGCTTTTGAAATGCTCTTATATGGACTTGAAAAACCTGACCTTCTACGAAGCCAAAGGCAAACCCTTCAATTACTTTAGTGAAGCTGGTCCTCAGTTGTCATCTGGAGGTAAAAGTCGCTCTCCAGTGCAAGCCTGGGAAGAAGTGAGAATGAAAACATGAATGAATTTCTCTGTTTCTGTCATGAAAGTCACATCTGAGTGTTCAGCATTGAATTTTTATCTGATATTTATTAAGCTTTTTTGAAGTCTAGCCCTGGAGGATTACTCATTATAAAAACACAATTCCATGTGTGAAGTTTGGAAGTGATTAGAAATCTCCTTAATTTCCACTCTTTTCTCTTAAGAAACAACTTCCTTGCCTTCTGAAACATGAGGGGGGAAATGGATTAACATTTTTAATCCCAAATCTGAAAATTTGAAGGAAAAGGCGATTTTTTGAAAATGTTGGGCTCAGTGCTTTTTATCTCCATCAAATCTTCCTTTAAAGTGACTGCACTCAGTTTTGCTTTAAAACTGTGTGTCTCACAGGCAAACCATGATTCATCTCACTATGAGTTAATCTTGCATCCCTGAAGAACCGGCAGTGCTTCTTGTGGGGATGGGGTTTCCTTTGGTCCAGAAGGAGGAGGTTAAGGTGTATTAGCACAGGTCATAAAGGCACTTCCTTCCTGTAGTATGTACTAATGAGGCAGCTGCTCCAGCTTGATTAGAATTACAGTCATTACCTCACTCCTTTGCCTTTGCAGAAGTGTTATTTTTAATTGGAAGTGGCACTTTCAGATCCCCTCATCCAGTTCATTATGGAAGAGCATTGTCAGGAGTGGATGGCAGCGTGATGCATGAGCAGGGCATTGTGTGTGCTCTCGCCTCGTGCCAGCTCTGTGCGTTCCCTCCCGCTGGAGCAGACAGTTTATTGAACACCCTGGCTGCTCAGTGAAAGAATAAAGTGTGTAAGTGATGAGCACAAGGACCCTTATGTGTCACATCAGCACTGACCCTTTGCAGGAAAACTGATTACTGCTCTTGAAATGCTCTTGAGGAGGGTACCTGCTTCTGGCTGCTGAGTCTGTGTTGAAGAGGAAAGGAAATTCATGGGAGGGATTAGATGGGAGGTGATGAATAACTGCTGAAATAGGACCCAGTCTGCACTCCTCCCACTGCAGATAACAGAAACTGATTGTGTTTGTGCTCTCACAAAGGGGAGTTTTGTCCTGTCTGAGATACCCAGTCCTACACAGGTCAGTTTTGTGGGGAAGACACACAGTGCTTTCTGTTGTGGGAGGAGTGCACCAGGCTGTCCCTGGGGTGCGTGTTCTGTGGGTAAGCAGGCAGGACAGCCAGGTGAAACCAGTGCAGCTCCTCCTGAAGAGAGGAACCTTGCTTTTGAAACTCTTGAAATAAATGCTTTGAACTCTGAAGAAATCCTTTGGTGACAGTCAGTGCTCCAGCATCTGGCAATTCACTTTTGCATTTTGTAGTCATGCATTCATGAGATTATTTTCTAGGTCTGCCTCATATTGTCCAGAACTGTCAGACTTTCTAGGCCATCAATTAAATATGCAGAGTTATTGTTCATTTTACTGATTTCCAATTTGAGGGTTCAGCCCCTGAAAAGGAAATATGTCAGCCTCAAAGGCTTCTCCAGGAAAGGCCATACTGCAAGGCACTGAATCTCAGTCATACTGAATCCTGATTAATTTGCTTTCTTTATATCTCCAGCAAGTCTTTTTAAAAACTAGAATATCTCATCACTTACCTCCTGCTCTACCTGAGGGATCTACTTCAGATGTTAGAATGCCTAAATACTTAAATGTATGTGTAGAAAGTAAGCTCACAACTTAATATCCTGGTTTTTGTAACCAATTTCTAAAACTCTCCTTTATTGTAACTTTGAAAATTTCTTGCCTTGTTCCAAATTAATTTTCTTACTTTTTTAAATTATTATTTTATTTTTCTCTCTCTTTTTTTTTAATTTATCCTTTTTTTTTTTTCTCATGCCCTTTGGAAGGCTGCTTAATCTTCCATTAACGTAAGATCTAGAACCCACTAAGTCAGTGGAAAGTTCAGCAAAAATTGAATGAAAACCTTCAAATCTTCTTGAAAGCTCATCTATCTAGAGACACCCCTAACAAAGAGATAAAAATGATACCTTGCATTTTTTTCTGAGACTTTTATAAAACCTGCAGGCAAGTACAATTGTATGTATTGTATTGATGTGATATGCATGCATTATATCAACTATAATAAAAAACGTTCATCAGCATCTCTTCTTGCTGTTCTTTTTGGCGTAACTGTGGCACATTCAGAGCATAAATATACTCTTTATTTTAAGATACTAAAAACTGTCTATTATACTGGATGTCAAGAAAGAAATTAAAAATAGATAAAATGAAAGAAATTAAAAATAGATAAAATTCCAGAGGATTTCTTTCTCTAAAACTAGGACCTGGGATGAATCTTCTCTTTAGACAATTTGATCTTTTTCTTTGAGTCTGAAGAAATTATGTCTTGTTTTTTTCACAGCCTCCTGATTAGACTGGGGTCAATGTCTGTTTAAGATGATAGAATTTTGATGACAGAATTTCTATATATATCTGTTCACACACAAATAGCTACTTGAGGGGCAGGTTTTTAAGTTAATTTTATAGCTAATGGAGGTCTCATCTAGATTCCACTGCGAGATGGAGGCATCTCATTCCAAGACAGGTGTCCTATCTGGCTTCCTCCTACCAACTGAAGCAATCCAGTGTACTGTCAATCACACAAATCTGCCTCAGAGATCTTACAGCATTTGGAATCACTAGGTGCAAATTAAATGGAATTATCCCAGAGATCTGAAAATAGCCCCAGGCCTTTACCTTTAAGAAAAGTACAGCATTGAGTGGAAGAGCTGTGTCTGGATCACAAGTGATAGGACTTAGCTGGGAAATTACTACTTTCTTGTCGTATCTTAGGTGACTGGAATGCCTTTTCCATCCCTCTGTTGCTACAGAAAGGCATAGTTCTCCTCATGAGGTTGTACCTAGAGACCTTTTAGTTTGGTATCTAAAATAACTAGATAAGGTCTGAGAGGGTTCCACGTGTTCCTAACATCGTACTGGATGGGTACATTCAAACAAAATAATCTGCCTTTTAGGTTTAAATATCTCAATTCAGAGCTGAGTCCCATCCCTGTGAGCTCTCTAGCTTTCAGAAAGCTAAAAAAAGAAGGAAATTGATTCCTGCTGTTGGTATAGATTCCTGTTCTGGAAATACTACAGAAAAGGTATCAAAACAGAAATAATTACCTTTGTGCTGGCTTCAAGGTGACTGAAGATGGAATCTTCACCTGCATGCTAATTTCTGTCAGATGACTCCTAACAGAGGAGCCTACACCACTACAGAGACCTTTCATGTACAGAAATTAGATGAGATAAACCCAGTCTCACAGGTCTATTAAAAAGTCATGCCTACTTGAGGAGTATCCTAATTACCTCTTGGAAACATTGTGCGGGCGCTGTGTCTAATAAATCCACATCAGTGGAGCAGAGCACAAATACTCCTTATAGTGTACTTTCGCTCTATTATTTTAATTACATTTTCAAACATATATATTGGGAAGTGAATGTCTGCCAATTGATAGTTCAATTGTGCTTCTAAGATTTTTGTGCTGTCCTGGTGTGTACTCCTTACCCAGCACCTTTGCTTGATGATCTAAAAATATTTGCAACCTTTTTTTATAACCATTAGTCTTTCTTAGGTGTGGTGTAAAAGAGTCATTCTTCACCCAGGAGCGAATCTCTTCCAAATACTGAGTTATTCTGTGATGGTAATGAGGGGAGGATAATCTGTCATCTGTGTAGTACTAGTATGCAAGTCTTTGCTTAGTCTGTGAGTCATTTCTCCATTAGTAGTTGAAAATAAATGTTGGAAGGGGCTTGAGGAATGTAATGTCCCCTCTAAGATGCCAGGAACACAGAAAATGCAGAGGCACGTCCATTCCTGATAGTTTTAATGCTTTTGATTCATTGTTTCCAAATAACTGACACACTTCTCAGGAAAAAAGGGTTGTAATTTGTGGTCAAGAATGGACAAAGCAATCTAAGACCAGTATTTACTTGCCCTTACCCATAAAGAAATTTTATCCCCCAGTAGCACGTCCTGGCCTGAACACAGACCAGACTAAATCTGAAAAATGACCTCTGTCAGTTGCATTTGTAGATGGCCTTTGGCAAACTTCCTCATAAACTTTTCCAGGAAAGGTGGGCTTAACTTTGGACTGTCGATATGAGATCAGTAGAATGGGTCTCTGAAAAGGCATCAGAGAGACTCTGCAGTGTTTCAGAAGGAAGGGAAACAAACCTCTCTGTGGGAATGCCTGATTATTTGAGTCTAGATGGACCCACCAGCAAGGGAGTGCATTGTAATCTCAGTTCTGGAGATTACATGCCCATAGGGAACCCAAAATTTTGTAACTGCCATGAAAACACCCAAAAAACTGCCATAAATAAAAGTGTCAGGAAGGATTTTGGATTGCCTAATAGTGGTAGCAGACTATTTAGTCTATACAGTTGGGTTCATCTATTTAGAGAAGCTTCAAAAACTTGTGCCAAAAGTTTCCTTTTAGCCAAATAAAACAGAAATTCTTTGCCATTCTTGCTACTCTGCTCTGCTGCACATTGCTGGTAATGAGGTCCTACATTTCTGAAGGAAATGGCAAATCTATTTGAATATTCTGTATCATATTTGCCAACCTGAATAATGCAATTAGGCTTATTAGTGAATTAAAGCAGTAGCTCTAGAACCTGTTTTATGCTACACGAAGATAGCCCACACCAAAGGGTTGTGCCAGAGCCCCACAGCCTGGTAACAGGACGTGCTGATAACTAAAATTAAAATTAAATTAAGTTGTTGATTTTCACCCAGCTTGTACTGGGGTTCATGGGCAAGCCTAGTTCTTATCCATGTGTACAAGAAAGAGATTTCTGAAATGCATTTTTCTTTTCTTTAATTGTGTTTTCTTAAAACTGATGTAAAATCATTGGAGAACACTGAAATACCCTGTAAATCGGGACTTGATCTTCTTCCAGCTGTGGCCCAGACTCAGCTCATTTTTGCAGTGTAAAGGTTTAGTCTCTCTCATAGGTTGTTGACTCACAACATGAAGGTGCCAATTGATACTCATTGACTAGGAAGGTAATTTAGAGAACTAATTTTGACCTGACATCTAATCCTGGTGATTGATTCTCGTAGAACCCAGTTAATCTATGGATTTAAAAAATATTGTCTAAGAAGTTTCACAACTCTCTCACCCACCAGCAAAGACAGATTATCTAGGGCTTAGTAAACAAGCACAAATTTCAGTGGAGCAATTCCTTAGTGAATTTTTGCTGGAGGAAAAATTTATTATCTTCACAGCTGCCATAGGAATTAATGTACTTTTTATGAAAGAAAAAATCTATTTCAAAATATCACTAAAGCCAGGCGTACCTGAGCATTTTTTTACTTTGTTCTAGTGAATTACGGCTTCACCTGTTTCTTCACCGAAGAGGACACCATGCAATGAAGACAGGTGTTTCTTTTCAGTAAGAATTCTATGCAGAAAGGGCAAAATGCTTGTTGACAGACATCTTCAGTCTGGGTGTGGTGGTAACATCCATTTGGTCTCATTCATACTATGCAGGAATTCATCAAACTTCAAGAATTCCCTTGAACCACCTATTTATTTCAATAAAAATGTAACTTCATGTGCTAAAATATTTTTTTATACTACAAATTCTCAACAGGCTGGGTGATCCATTCTTATTCCCCTTCATAGTGTACCTCAGGGCTGTATTTAGTGGGTTAAGCAAAGTTCTTCCCATGCTTGAGCATCACTCAATGTAATTAACTCCACCATTTAAGCAAGAATGGTCATGAAGCTGCAGAGATATTTCCTCAATCTCTTAGTGATAATTAATCTCAGAGGCCTGTATTGCACCTCTGGAACATTTGAGAATAGAGTAGATATAGTTATTTAGCATTGTAGCCAGACAACTGAAACATATATCCCTCCTTTTCTTTGGAATATTTTCCTCTAATCATTAGTTTAATGGTTTATTATTAATAATTTATGATACTCCCAAGCTCAAACCTAACTCCCCATTGATGCTATATCTCATCATCACTGCATCCAACCCTGTATCTGCGGGGATTTCAGGCTGGAAAATCAGAGAGACCAAGAGAGAGATTCTATATACTCATAGATAGATAGATATAAAAATAAGTGTCTTTGTTTTTATGTAGAAGTAAATACACATGCATCTACATATATAAGTATAAATTAAAAAATTTTTCAAATTTCTAAAAGAACTGCCTTCTTTAAATGTTCATATAAATAATGTTATCTCTGAACAATGGTACCACTTTTTAATGATTCTCTTAACTAATACCAAATGTAACTGAAGGCATGTGAGCATACAAAGGCTGTTATTTCTGCATCTGAACATCTGTTGTTGCACCAGCTGTTGGGTGTCATTAATTTCCAACTTAGAGATTGCAAAATATTACATTTCTTTTAATGGCTATAATCAAAATTATAGGCAATTGTTGTAGCCATACCAGCACTCCCAGGAGTCTAAGCACATCATGGTTTACATAGTCATCAAGGTAACAGAGTACTGCAAAAGTTTTGAAGGAGAATTAGGTTGATCTCCATATACCTGAAGAGTTTTTTCTGTGTGAGGAGGAAGAACATGGAGGAAAAATGTTTTAAGTCCATCCCCTTTGACCAGGTTATTTAATTCATCACCCTTTTAGGCTCTGTTATAAATTAGATGTATTTAACAATGACAAAAATGTCTTTATTAATTTGATTTTCCCAAGTTCAACTTGGCCTCTGAACTGTTAATGAAATCTAAGAAACCTATAAAATATGCACAAAGCTGCCTAAAGTGAGGTTCATCTTACATACGCATAACGGTGCTGGACTTGTAAATCTAAGGCACAACTTTTAAAGTTTACAGAAGTCTGAAACAAAACACCCTCAGTACTCATATCGCATCTACAGCCATAACTCATGAATTTCAATGAGGCCAAACACAAAGTCCTGCACCTTTTTTTGGGCAATCCCAAGCACAAGTACAGGCTGGGCAGAGAATTAATTTAGAGCAGCCCTGAGGAGAAGAACTTGGGATGTTGGTGGATGAAAAGCTGAACATGAGGCAGCATGTGCCCAGGTGGCCAGTGGCATCCTGGCTTGAATCAGGCACCGTGTCCCCAGCAGGACCAGGGCAGTGATTCTTCCCCTGTGCTGGGCACTGGTGAGGCCACACCTCGAATGCTGTGTCCAGTTCTGGGCCTCTCACAGCAAGAAAGACATTGAGGGGCTGGACTGTGTCCAGAGAAGGGGAATGGGGCTGGGTAAGGGTCTGGAGCACAAGTGTGATGAGCAACTGAGGGAGCTGAGGGTGTTTAGTCTGGAGAAAAGAAGGCTCAGGGGGACTTTATCACTCTCTACAACTCCTGTAAGGATCCAGATGGGGCTCAGTCTCTTCTCCCAAGTAACAAGTGATAGGACAAGGGGAAAAGGCCTCAAGTTGCACTCATGGAGGTTTAGATTGGATATTAGGAAAAGTCTATTCACCAAAAGTGTTTTCAGTTATTGGAAGAGGCTGCCCAGGGAAGTGGTGGAATCACCATCCCTGGAAGTGTTCAAAAAATCTTAGGAGCATGGTTTTGGTACTGGTTGGACTTGATTATCTTAGAGGTCTTTCCCAACGTTAACAATTCTGTTTCTATAATTCTGGGTGAGCTCCAAGTAACAGGAATATGTTTTGCGTTGTTTGGTCTAATATGAGGCCTCAGTGTCAGGCTGAGAAATCATGTAAGGCATCCATCCATTATTTCTCAAATTTCAAAGTGGAAAAAAAGCACAGAGATGAATCATAACTATGCCTCAAGGCAAAAGCAGCCACATGGGATGCAGAAATGGCATCGAGAGAGTGCTATGCAGCTGTACATGAGCTGGTCTGCACCATTCAGGACTGGGGCTCTCACTCAGGGGCTACCCACAGAACCAAAATATGCTTAGGTCATCGTCTCTACTTTTGAGTAATTTCTGTGGTTTTTCTTTCCATTCTCCTTATGTTTGCTAATGTTCTCTCCCCCTATCCTCAGTGCAGGCAGAATGACAGCATCTCTCCCTGTCACTGTGTACCATGCAGGTTCCTCACCTGGCTCACTCCTCTGTCTATCCACAGCATTTCTGAGTGAGGAAATTGTAGTATGTCTCTTTCTATTATTTTCAGAGAAACACTAGTTTAAAGATTTTTCTATGAGCAATTAGGTTACACTGACAACATGATGAATTTCTGTAGTTTACTTGTTTTCTCAAAAGAAAAAAGAAAATATTTATGACTGCGAAAATGGCAAAGAGATCAGGTGAAAGAGGGCAACCTGAACCCAGCATTTCAACTATCTGTAGGAAACCCCAAGATACTCTAAGTCTCCTGAGGTAAGGCCACTTGAACATCAAATAGAAAGAAAATGGGATAATGGGTTTGTATCCTAATTTAGTCTGGGGTTTTTTTTTAACAATTCTCCCTCTTCCTCCCTGTAGAGTCTAAAAGATAATCACTTTATCATGGAATCATAGAACATAGAAAGGTTTGGGTTGGAAGGGATGTTAAAGATCATTTATCTCTAACCCCCTGTCATGAGCAGGGACACCTTCTACTAGACTGAGTTGCTCAAAGCTCCATCAACCTGGCCCTAAACACTTCTGGGATTTCTGTCACTCGTAAAATCATTACTTTTCTGAATGCTTGTAGCTGCATTTTACATTTCTTGCTTGTTCAACTGCTGTACTGGACAAGCTCCTGTGCCTGCGATGTGTCCTGGCTGGGGCTTGCTTGCCTTGCTGTAAATTAGAGTTGAAGGAACTGTGGCTGTGGTGGAGAACATGCTGGGATAGGTAATTTTCTTCATAGTGGCTAATATGGGGTTATGTTCTGGATTTGTTTCTGGATTATCAAACAGAGTTGATAATACACTGTTTGGGTGAGCAGAGCTTGACACAGAGCCAAGAGCTTTTCTGCTTCTCATACACCTCTGCCACTGAGGAGGCTGGGGGGGACAAGAAATTGTGAGGAGACACAGACAGGACAGCTGACCCCAACTGACCCAAGGGACATCTCACACCATATGGCATCATGCTCAGCATATAAAGCTGGGCAAGAAGGAAAAGGGGGACATTGAAAATGGTGGTGTTTGTCTTCCCAAGTCATCATTATGTATGAGGGAGCCCTGCTGTTCTGGAGATGGCTGAACACCTGCCTGCCCATTGGAAGAGGTGTATGAATTTCCTGGTTTGCTTGGCTTGTGTGCACAGCTTTTGCTTTACCTAATAAACTGCCTTTATATCAACCCACAAGCTTAGTTCCACTTCTACTTTTCTGATTGCGTCCCCCACCCCACCATGGGGGTAGTGAGTAAGTGGCTGTGTGGGGCTGAGTTGTCAGCTGGAGTTAAACCGTGACACTGAATTCTCGTGCACTTATAACACACTGGGGGAGAGAAAGCTCTGAAGAAATCCCTTTTTTTTTTCACCTATCAGGTGCTGTGCTGCCTGCTAGAAAATCAGCACATCTTGAACTAGACTAAGGTTTACCATTGCTAAGCCTCGGTAGTTAAAGAGGACTTTGTTGTTTCTCACAACAGGAATTGGATTAAATGAAAGTGTGCCACTCTTATTTCATGGCAGCTGACTTTGTAGTAACGTAAATAGTTCAAGAACAAGTGTCTTTTGGGAATATGGTGAAGGTTGGTACACACTGGGTTTTCTAATCTAGGACTCAATGGAGAAAGCTAATGAAAACCAGGGGCTGCTCGTTAGAATTTATCATTCACCTGGATCACTTGGACCAGAAAGAACCCAGTTCTGAGCTCCTCAGTACAAGAGGGACATGGAGCTCCTGGAGCTAGTCCTGGGTAAGGCTAAGAGGAAATACAGATGGGATCTGCACCTCTATAGCCAGATGACATTAGGGCACACTGTGCACATGTGAACATTAGAGCCTCACACTCCTGTGGGTCTGCTGTGCCAGTCCCTTGAATCCACAGCATCCAGTAAATCCAGTTTTTCCCTTCTTTGACCTGTCTGGAAGCAGGGCCCTGCCAGTCCTGCTCATAGTCTTCATTACTCACTTGTAAATATGAATCAGAAGTTCCTTTATTAAGACTGCAAGTAAGGAAGCCCTTCTACTATATCTGGGGCACTGGCCACTAGAAACTGGGGCAGCAATTTTCCTGAAAGGACTCCCTTCTGTGATTTTTTCCTTGCAACTTACATACTCAACCCTTGCCTCTAAAGCTGAGGAACATTTTCCATCCCACTTTGGGATTTTTCACTAGTTCAGGGATGAAGTTCGAAAGCACTGGATGTGTCCATTTTCCCAGACACTTGCTAACCCACACATAACTATCCAGCCAGAACTGAGACAACAATATGAAGGTTTTGGTTTAAACATACCAAGGATATTCAAAATGCTCCAAATCTATTGCAACCGGCCTGGAGGAGAGCAGAGGAAAATGTTCCCTCTTTTTTCCCCCATAGATTGACACTCCAAGGAGTAAAGGTAAAGAGTGTAATTATTAACAGTTCCTGAGAGATGGTTCCTGAAGCTTGGATATGATGGCAATGTTAAGTACAATTACCAAATTAATATCCTGACCAGTAATTGTATCATATAAGTGTTACACAGTGTGGGAAAATGATAACTTTAATCCAGCGCCCAGAGATGATAAACAGCACAACAGGGAACACATACAACAACTGAAGTATTAGATAACACGACCCTGAAAACAAGCACAAAGCCCTGACAGCAAATAAATCAGCACTGTGACCTGTAACTATTAAACTAGTAAAATAAAAGCTTATAATAATTTGTTTTAACATGGTCTGATGAGATCTGTCTACCTCAACCCTTTGTGCTCTCCATTGAGTGCTGTTACCTCTCCTTTCTCCCTCAGTGGAAAGAAAGTGTCCACCCCACTAAAATATGTTGCAGGAAACAGCTTTGGGCTCTTTGTCTCTCTGTTGACTCATGAGGGCATTTAAAAGCCACATTAAATTAGTTACCTAATTTCTGAAGGGCTAAAATTCTGTGAGATGACTCCCACTCACCATTACTTGTATAAATTCATATAGGAATATTCCAATGAACTCTGATTTCCTCTGTTGTAGGTTAATGATTTAGCCACTAAATTACCTTCATTCTTTTTTTTAGTCTCTGACCTTGGCTAACATCTCTGGCTATTAGCACATTATAAATATTGAGCATTAGCAATACCCTTTTTTTGCATTGAAAAAATCTATAGGCCTTTCAAAAGATAGTTGACAGATAATAAAATCTGGGCTAAATGAACCTGCCCATACCCTGCTTTTGGTAACACAGTAAGGCAAACCTGACTCCACAGACTCACAGGTTCATAGGATGATTCAGGTTGCAAGGGCTACTCTAACCCAGCCTGCTGCTCAAAGCAGGTTCAGCTATGGGCCAGACAGGACTGTGCAAGGATTTATGCTGTTCGGCCTTAAAAACCTCCAAGAATGGAGACTTCATGATTCCACTCAGAAATTCTGACCAGTAATAATCACTGTCCCTTTACAGACAAAACAGACAAAGCTGTGTCAGAAACAGCACAACTAACTAACCCCACTTGCATAATGACTTCGGTCACCTAAATCCTCCCAGGTCCAAGAGTTCCACCTTCCCTCCCTCTTCCAGGGCAGACTGGGGTGGTCTGGGCTGGGCTGTGGCTGATGCAGGTGTACAGATTGGATCTGTGTGATCCTGGCACGTCCAGCTGCTGCCAGGCACTGCCTGTAATGCCTGACACCTTTGCCTCTGTCTCACTGAGCTCTAATTTAAATCTTTCTATTCTGCTCAGCTCCCAATTTCTGCTCAACCTTAGGAATATAATATCTTTCAGACATCTGGGGTGCTCTAAATTTGGTTGAAATTGGCTAGTAGTTTTGAAATTTAAGGAGAAGCCAAGAGACTGATAGATAGACTGCAGGAATACATAAAGGTTCATTTTCTTAGGAAACAAGTCTGAGAATCCAATTACTGCATGATTTCTGTACAAGACTCAAAAACCTTGGAGCTGAGAAAAATGTAGCAAGCAGAATGTTTCCTCAAACCAAGCAGACATTTAAACTTTTTGGAATTAAAATGGCATTATTTCCATAGCAAATTTGCTACCCAGCGGCATGGAAGTTACATCAGTTTTTGCTGTTACATGAAGACATTAATCCTACTTTAAATGTCTGTAGGTTTTTTAATCCAGCATCCCCAGTGTGATTACAATAATTAAGTTTGCCATGTAACAGTCTAATGAGCAAAGTATGATTTGTGGGGAAAGGTAATATATTTTATGCGACTAAGCAATACTGTCTTCAAATCAAACACAAATTTTTGGTTTTTTCTTTCCAGGTTGTTCACCTAGTTTAACTGTGGCTTTGTGCCTCACACCTTTCTGAAATAACTGCCTTAGGCTGAGTCATGTGTTAATGCTCCAATGAAAAGGGGGTTATTCCATAGAGAACAGGGATCAGCCAACATTTCCAGGGCAGTTTTCATGAAATAATATATGGAATTTCAGATTTGCCCCCCCTCCCCCAATTATTACAGAATCAAGGACTTCAGTTAATACCCATGCCCATCCTAATTGTTCAGAATCATTATGCTTAAAGATAGGAAAGGCATGTTAAAAGGAATGCAGCATTAAATGGTAAAAATACTGGAAGGAAAAGGATAAAATACTTACGGGACGTTATGAAATTACAAGCAATATATAATAAGGTTGAATTGAAAATGATAGGTTTATTGAAGATATCTGTTTAAAAAGAAGTCACAAACTTTCCAGATGAGTTGGGCAGAAGAACTAGTTTGCCAGTACTGCAAAAAGAAAAGAAGAGGGAAGACTTTAAAGAGAACTTAAAAGAGAACTTAGAGAGAAAATGAAAAATTATGAGAATGATAGTCATCAAGTTATCTAAGCAATCAGAAATTCTCTGATTGTTCTCAAATACTGTGTTTCAATTTTGATTCCTGTGTTTTGCATCTATAAGGAAACAAAAACTATCTTAACTAGCTTGAACTTTCAATAACAGTCCTGAACCTGTGCGATCAAAAAATAAATAAAAAATAAAGTTTAAAAGAAAACACCTCAATACAGATATAATTTTAATAAAAATTAACAATTAAGAAATAAGCAACAGAAGAAGGATCAAGCTACTGTTGCACTCAATAAAGTGTCTTGTCTCTTCCTTACACCTATCCAGTCTACATTTTCCCTTTTTAATTTCCTGGTATGAATTCCAACTTGCCTGTGCTTATGAACTCATGGCCCTTTGTGACCCTACGGTGGCCTGAGGAAAGAGTGAAGGTGTCACAGTGAAGGCAAAAGATTGTGAAGAAGACACAAATGGGATCCTTGCTTTGTGGCCATGCCAGCTAAAGGTCACAGAATGTGACATCAGCTCTCAGCAGGAGCTGGGAGAGCACAGACTCACAAAGTCAGTCTCTGGGCTGCTCCTGTGCTCGTTCTGCACTCAGTGAAAATGGACCACCATCCTGGTGACTCCTGATGCTCAGTGTGCTCCTGGCTCCTCCAGTGATCTAGAACTCCAGGAAGGGGCTGTTTGGTCCTGCTTTTGACAGACAAGGGCTCGTAGGTCTGTGCCCTGCCTTTGAGCAGTGAATGTTAAGTAAAGGTCAACACAGATGTGTCTAACAGTGGTTTCTCTTGGCTAAAACATCAGGCTCAAAGGAGCCATTTCACGGACAAGGCATCACTCCACAGAGTGGAGTGACCAATGGACCTGGTTTATGGTGTGGGCTCTTGTGGCAGTAGCTCCCCTTGTTAGGATTGGCTGTTTGAGACTTTTCTCTTTTCTCACATCGCAGTCCAGCCTCTTTCTCTCTCCCTAAGGTGTGCTGTCTCATTCCCCAGGCAATCATCACAGAGTGCAGGGATATAATCTAAGCCCTGAGGCTCCAATGCATTGCTAACAGCCACTGCCTGCAAATCCAAACTTGCTCCAGCCCCAGAAGTGCCAGGTCTGAGGCAGCTGCTAGCTTTGTCTTTAATAATGAACCTCTGAGAACATCTGAATTGCAGTACCCAAATGCAGCCTAAATACAGCAATTTATCCTGATACACCAACTCACTCGGCTTGCAGCAGGATTTTGAACTTGGCAAAGGTAGCTAAATCACTTTCTCACTTATAAAATATATTTCCTAAATCACTGGCCTTTCTCTCTGAAAGATATGATTAGAGGTGCCAACTCCAGGCAGCGCTGAGGGGAGTAAGCAGCTCATTAGTAGCTGGCAGGAGAGGTGCCTGCCTGTCTCCTTTGTTGTGAATAGTTTCTGACATGGTGTTATATGAAGTCTCATTTTACAGTGTGTCACCTGGGCTGGGTTGATCCTGGCTGGACACCAGGTGACTAACAAGCTGCTCTGTCACTGCCCCCCTCAGCTGGACAGGGAAGAGAAAAGAGAACAATAGATGGGTTGAGATAAGGAGGGGAGAGACCACGGAGCAATTACAGTCATGGGCTGCCCACAGGGTCACAGCTTCCTTTAGGCATCCCCCCACTCAAGCATGGGGTCCAGCAAGGGCTGCACATGGATGTCCCTTCCCCCATGGACCTCCATGGGCTGCAGGGGTACAGCTGCCTCACCATGGGCTGCACCAGTGGCTGCAGGGGAATCTCTGCTCTGGTGCCTGGAGCGCCAGCTGCCATCACTTCTTCACTACCAAGTTGTTTCTCTTATGCATTCTCACTCCTCTCTTCAGCAGCAGTTGTGCATTTTTCCCCCCTTTCTTAAATGCATTATCCCAGAGGTGTTACCACCATCCCTGATGGGCTTGGCCCTGTCCAGCTGTGAGTCTATCCTGGAGCTGGCTGGCACTGGCTCTACTGGACATGGGGTAAGTTTCTGGCTGCTTCTCAGGGAAGCCAAGCCTGTAGCCCCCCCCCAGCTGCCACTGGAATCTGGCCATGCAAACCCAATACTTGACCAAATGATTTGGATTTTAATGTGAGAAAGAGATTAGTCTACCTCCCATAGGAACTGACTGCTAAGGTTTCTTATTACATAAAAAAAGAGGTCTCCTCTGAAAGATCTCTTCATCTGGGTGTTTGAATACATCACAGCTGAATGAATGGAAAGAAAAAGCTGTTCATGCTACAGTGATACAGAAATATATCTGTATCACTAATATGTTTATAGGTGGGTGGAGGACGAAATGGCAGTAAAAAAAGAGAAGAGAACTTTTTCATCACATTTTACTTTTGCAGACTGGTTTCCTTATTCAAATACCCACAAGGTGTGCATATAAAACACTTCTTTGCACTGACACCTTGAGGGATCTATAACCTTTCTTTCACCAGTTTAAATGTCTTGTCACAGCAATTTGAAAATTTAATAGAGAAAATGATCCAATCACTGCATGTCTTACAGCATGTTTCCTGCTGCAGTGAACTCCAGACCATAGCATTCCATTCCTCTGTGTTACAAGCTTCAGCACAGCTTCTCAGATCTTGTTTGTTTGGGCTTTTTTATCATTTGGTCACAGAGAAACCACATGTTTCACATATGGTTGCAATCTGAAAGGAGATATTTTTAAATGACATAATAAATTCCATGTTATTCAGCAATGGCAATTTTTTAAATGAAATGGATGATTTTATACTTGAAAGGCTGAAAACTCAGCCTGGCATATAAAAGACAAACCACACTTTGTCATCCTCACACAAAGAGGGTTGGAACAATCTTCTCTCTATATCCATGGTTTGTACTGGAAGATGTGGTGGGTTCCACATGTAGTGAGAGAAACTGTGGTAGGTCACTGGGAAACACTTCTGAAGAAAAGGAGGAAAGCACTCAGAAAAACTGATGTAAGAGGGAATGTCCTTCACTGTAGGGATTCATAAACAGTGTAGGCAAAAATCTGGCAGGGATAATGGTGTGGGTCACTGTGTAACACATCAGGGAAATTATCTAAATGATCTCTTGCATGGAGTCCCACCGGGCCCCATTGTCTGGAATATGGGTTATTAACAATGAAGGCTTCTCATCCACAATAAATGTCCGTCTATAACAAAAACCTGTAATAAAACCACAGCCACACCTGGGGTTACTCTGTCACTTCACTGAGTATCAGCAGTTTCACTCTTCTCTCTTTGGTATTCAGTTTTTGTAACAAGTAGCCACTTCTTTCCTTGAATTGGTAATGTGTTTTATGGTGCCTCTCCACCTCCTGCTATGTCATTTTCTTCCTCACAAATGTTTATTTCCCACTTGTGCTCTTGTTTTTGTTAGACAGCTTGAAGCATAAAGCAGCCTCTACTTTGTGTTTCACCCATTATTTACTTGTTTCCTTACACCAAGATGAAACAAAGCCTTTCCATCAGAGTATCATTGTTGTAGGTGAAACTGAAAGAGTGGAAAAATAAAAATTTTATGGGAATGTGCCCAGCAATATAACACCTGTCTAGATGTGCACATCAAACTCCATCTGGAACTGCATCCTAGGGGACTGACAAGTGTACTGTAGGGCACAGGAATGATGCTGGGGGGCACAGATGTCCTCTTCAACAACTGACTTGCAGAATCCAACTCAAATGTGCTTCAGGTTAAAAGGAACTCTGCCCTTCAGTTGCAGCTTTGCCCTCCAGAGAGTCTACACAACCCTACGTGGACTGTAGTGGCTGCAGCCTCTGGCCCACAGCCTGTGTTCCCCTCACCACGCTCCTTAAATTTTGTTTTTCCTTCATTTGATAATATTTCCCACAGAGCAGAACACTTCCCACAGGAGTTTCAATTTCATGCACTGTAGTCATAGTCAAAACACAATGCAGGAGAATTTTAGGGTCACCACTGAGGGTTTTGTTCCCAGCTCCCATGGCAAGTCAGTAAGAATAGGAATATTGCTGCACTTCATTCTAGATGTTTGACCTTTGAGAATTTTTACTTCTCTCTTGGTCCTTGCAACTATTGTGACTCTCCAAGTACATAGTGAAGCTCAAAGGAAGAACTTTTTCTTGGAACCTGGAGACCATGAGGACAGTGTCTAATTATCACTGCACTGCAGTAAAATTGGCAGGATATGTTCCAAACTCTTTAAATAGCCAGCCATAATGTTTGACCTGCTGACTCTCTGTGCAATGGATTTGACAGTCCATGTTAACCTATACAAAAAGAGAGATTTTGAAGTCTTTTAAACTTTCCATTACTTTCATTTAATTGACTGACCTTGTTCTCATATTAGGGGATACATTACAAACCTGTCTCCCAGGAGAACCTGCAACTCTTGCGGACAGGCCAGTCACAGGTTGTCAGACTCTGCTGTGAATGTAAAAATACAGGTGATGTGTCTTCACACTGAACCTGGCAATCACTTTTCTTCAGAGATGCAACAAATCAAACAAGTTATTTTCAAATTAATTTTGTCTTCTACTGAAACATGGGTGAGATATTTTGTCATCATCAGTGATAGTGCAATGAGACTCCAAACATATGAAGCATTATATAGAAAGATTTTGTACAGACAGCAAATTCCTGGTATCTTTTAAGTCCTGTGCAGAAATTTAACTGACACTCCCCTGTTCAGTGTTGGTCATGAGTCAGAATTTTCCAGTGCACTGGCCCAAAATTTTCTAATAGAAGGAAAATAATTAAACTCTCAAACAATTTATTGCCTACTGCTCTGAAATATGACCCTAATATACAGCAAACAAGAACATGGCTATAAAAACGTGTGGATTTCATACTCAAGGAAAAAAAAAAAGAAAAAAATTAAAGTGATATTGTGGTGTCACTTTAGCTTGAGAATATTGGGTAGCATTTCTAAGTTACATTGGCCACTTTCAATGATACAGAAGTATATGCTCAGATAATTCCTTGGCACCCTTTGTGTTGTGCAAAATATTTGGCTGGTGACAATAAATCCACACCAAGAAATGATGTCAGAAATAAGTAATGTCTAATAAGAAGAAAGGCATTTCGAGCAGGGTTTTTTATAACCCTACTGCCAGGAATGGGCACTTTTGGTTCCTCCCTTCTGCCTTGCATCGAAGGATTTATATTATTTATTTTCTTAAACTAAAAGTTCAAGACCATTAAGGAACTGCAGTTCATCTTTAAGATGAATTGCAAACCAGTTGTGCAGTATTTCACATTAATGATCCAATGCCTACTGAACAGCATGCAGAGAAGCAGGATACCAGTTCTCTCTTTGCTAAACACAGCAAAATAGTGCAATCTAGAAACCAATTAGCATTGATAGAAAAGTGCAATGATTCCAGTTGTCTAAAACAAAAGTTATGAATAACTTAGTCAGGCAATTTAAACCTTTCCAAACTGCAACTGAGTTCTACACAAATCACAACTTGAAGGTTTACCAGTCAGAGTTCAAAGTTACAGGTCTGCTATAAACAGCTTTCCAATGAAATAGTGAGCATCTAAAACTTCTGTTATTTGAATTTTACAGGAGACTACATCTATCACTAGGTAGTTCCATTTTCCAGGAAAAGACATATGCTATGCTAGGAATTATTTCAGCCTTTGTGAATTTCTTATTTGAATTATTACTATGCACCCAGTATGGGTTGCAACATCTTGTGTAACAGATGAAATTAGGTTTTAAATGATCAGTGGTTAACAAATAGCTTTTAGGCTAACTAATGAGAGCTAAGGAAAGGTTTGTTTCTTACCCTGTATCTAGTAGGAGGTGGGATGAAATAGGCTGAAGAGCACATCCTCATGCCAGGCACAGAATTCTGGCTGTTAAAGTAAGATGATACTAGCCAGGGACTCAAGAAATGCCTTTACAGTGTGATCATGCTAATGTTATGATTAGACTTACATTTTTAGCATATTTTGCTTCCAATTAGAAAAGGCTGACAGACTACACAAAATTTAAAGTTAAAGTGAGAGAAATCTCTTACCCTTTTTTAAAAAGTGTAGACAAGGGGAACCACACTGGTTTTCTATACTTTTCTTTCTGAGTCGCACTATTATTTTGAACAGGAAATGCATCTGTAAAGCATCGAGCGATCCTTTGTTGTGCGTATGTGCTTAGAAGGTCACGTAACAATGCCAAGACTGTTGGCTGTTCAAAGGATGAATACAGGGAGGTAACTCCTATGCAGTGTCTGTCTGTGGGCAGTGTAAGGAGCGGAAAGCAGGTTTCCTGTTAGGTGCCCCATATCCCTGTGCTTCCGTTTCTTGAAGTTCAGTGTGAGCTGAGCTGCAACCGTCTGCCAAGAACAACAGCATGACTCAGACAATGACATCTTTTAAGTGTAGTGAAAGACAAAGGAGTTTTTCTTGGCTTTGCAACACAATTGCTTATTAGTAATTGCAGCTTGTGGCAGGCCGGCAGATAACCAGACATTTGACTTCTCTATAATTAGCAATGCTTCTTCCTGTTTCAAATCCTTTTTGGCCCTCCAATGGCAATTTTCTCTCAGAGAAAACCCCTGACTCTTTCAGATGTACATCTTTTTTTTTTTTTTTATGCAGGAGTGTTAACTCAGATGCAGAAAGAAATTAGCCATCACTCACAAGGAAGAGCTGCTTATGAAGTTTTTGATATCCGGTTGTTTCCATTATTTGACCAGATCATGTTATTGACAAACACAAGGCTAAACTGCAGCAAAAGAGATGTTTTGGAAGAGATGAAGCGTGATGCACAGATACAGGCACCAAAACCATTCAGAGCAGTGCATTCACATTTGAAGTGAAGAGTAGTTCACCATGTGTCGCAGCACTTTGCCAGACCAGGATGATGTTGTGATGCTGATTAGACTTTCCTGATGGCCTCTATGGCCACCTAAGACCCTTACTTCATATTCCATAAGAATAGCTCAGTGCTGTGTGAGGCTTCTTTGAGGTTTCCATGCCCACATGCCCTACTCACAGCAGGATGCTCTAGGCAAAATTTGTCCCTTGTACACAACAGCCATTTAGCAGCTGAACATGTTATTCCCTATACAGTGTTTTAAAGTTAAGAACTTTAAATATCTTTAAAGAAAATAAGAAAATACTTTATTCAGAGAAGATTGGAGAGGAAAATAAACCAGTTAGTGGTTACTGGATTGTTGGGAAAGCACGACTAAAACAAATAATTGTTTCTCTAGAAGTTATATAAGTCCTCTAGTGCCTGCACTGATCACTGCTCTCATCATCCTGATTTAGCTGTAATAGGCTTGCTATTGAATCCCACAATCCTTTCATGTGATTCTGCTGAGGTGCTGGGAAGCCCAAGGACTGTTCAAAAGCAGACATCTCAATACCATGAAGCCAGCTGAAGTGCCCTGAATGCCTTATCTGAACCAGAGAGATCTACTTCTTCAAAGCCTTCCAAAAGAAGTATTTACAGTACTCACAGCACTGCAGGAGTCCCAGGAAAGCAGTGTTACAAGTGCTGTTGATATTTGTTGGAGATATTTATTCTGCAGTAAACTTAACTTTTAAGACTTTCTCTCTCTCTCTCTTCTGACATGGACTTTGCACAGCCTCCCTGCCCCTTCCTGTGGGACACGTGAAGGGCAGACGTGAGAGCAGGGGGCATCTGAGCCTGTGCCAAAGCAGGAGCATGAGCCCTCCTCAGAGCCCAAACATGATCGCCCGCACATCACCTGGGGAGCCATCACTCTCCACAAACTGAGCCGACTGCAAACTGCTCCTGACAGTTTAATTTCTCCAGGGGATGTCTTTAATGGACAGGCTCTGCATATCTCCTATTGACTTTTATGAAGGACGTCACACTTCTGTTCTCTTTTGTCTTGTCGTGGGAAGCTCGGAAAGTATAACGGAGGGACAAAACCATTCGGATAAAGTGAAGAGTCTTTTGTAGATAATTAGTTTTTTGCAGTTAAAAACAAAATTTAAAAAATGAAAGTACAAGTACAAGCCCCACAAAAAACAGGCTTGAAGAAACAGAGCAGTAAACTGGTATAATTCCCATTTACACATCAATATTTTTCTGTACTTCTGATGACACACTGGAGATGACACTCAGAAAGCAGACAGTGAAACAGGTAACATGCCAAAAGGCACGCTCTGCAAAGCAAAGAAAAAGGGAGGTGTCACCTCCATGAAGGTTTGGTTGATTTGGAAGAGATGTAGCAGGAAGAGTGTGGAGCAGGTTTCAGTAACCAGAATGAAGAATTGTAGAGCTTATATAAAATACTAAACAGTCTGAAAAGCATCTCCCCCTGCCATGGGGAAATAAAGATATCACCGAAGGAGTGTACCACATTTAAAACTTGACACAGACATGTAGCTGATTTCTTCATAGACTTCAATTAACTATTTCAGAAATTACAGTGGTTGCACTCCCTCTTTCCCATCTTTTTGCCTGCTTCATCTCTGGGGGTCACGTATCGTCCACTCCATTGTGTTTTACTTATTTTATCAGCCCTTGTTTCTCCTGGGAGCCCCAAAAAAGGGCATTTTACGCTGGAAAGATGTTAACTCTGAGCAAAACATGAACATGATCCCTTGCTGTGGAAGGGAAGATTTTTCTTCCTGCTGTCAGAGGTTCATTTAAGTACCTGCCATGTAACTACAGGTGGAGGAAGAGAACAACACAAGCAGCGGAGCTCAGTTTTGTGGCCGTGCTCCTCACCCAGGCCAACAGTGTACTTCAAAAGAAGGGACTGCATTTCATGAGATCCTCTTCTTAGATCATGGGTAAGTTCTCTTTACTTCACAGTTTCGCAGATGATTACTCTGGCAACAAAACGCTCAAAAAATGTCACAGTCTAAGAAAATACTGGAAACTGAGAGAAGTGAGTCAGATTCAAGTTTAAGTTCAGCCAGACTTCCTGCAGCAGAACCAACAGAGGAAGTAGAGGACAAATGAAAAATGCAGAAAGATTTCTTCATGCCATGAACAAAAGAGTAAAATCAGAACAATTTTTACCTTTACATCTTCTGTTGAGGAACTGTGCTGGGTGGTGTTAACCCACACAAGGAGCTGCCATGTTCAAGCATGTGTGGAGTTTTAACATCTGAGGATTTTTTGATGCTTCAGTGGAAGATGGGCTGGAAGGGATTGAGGATAACACAAGCAGGAGCACAAAACTGGTTGTGACGTAAGGCATTACACACTTAGTATTGACTTCTCTGTCAGATTAAATCTGTTACACAGCAGGGGCAACAACAGTCCTGTCATACTACATATTTCTAACTGAACACAAAGCTTTCCAGTAAGATAATATTGGCTGCTATGATTCCAGGTTCATCTAAAGAATAGCAGGAGAATTTGTGGATTTGAAGCGTCTCTTTATGACTTTCACTCGATCTTGGATGTAAATAAAATCTAGTCATTAATCTGGACTCCACGACCTCAGTGTAGGTCTGGAATTTGCAAAATAACTCAAACCACAACCTGTGTAGTTTTCTTCCTGCAGCAAACATCTCCCTTCCTAAAGGAGGGTGAATCCATAAAGTTTCAGTAAAAATATCAGTAAATTCTACAGGTACCTCATGCTGTAAGCACCATTTTTTTTCCAGCCCTGGAAACACAGTTGATTGAATGATCCTTTAAATCTCTGACCTAAATCCGCAGCAATTCCTTGGAGACAGTCCATGAATTTTAGTGGGTGTTGGATTAGCTCCTGAGGGACTAATTTACTAAGCAGTAAAAGATGCAATGCTGATCTGCATGGGAAAGGGGCTGTCCAGGTGGATGAGTGTCATTTTGTTACATGACCACAGGTCTGTGTGTGGCATCAATCCATGGTGGCAATAGGGCTGCAGGAGGTAAGAACAGGAGACTACCACCCCCCTTGCCTTGCTGACTGTAATTAGAGATAAGGCTTTCCAGCCTGATTTTCATGATATCTTGGGCCAAACCCTGCAATCCTTGCCTAGTTAGCATTCAGACAGACCTCTCCCTCAAATTGGAGGAAGCTCTAGATAAGAAAATGCAAAGTCAGGGTGAAGAGCCAATTGCCTTTTAACCACATTTTCTTACTGAAATCGACTCCACACTCTGCTTGTGTGACAGATGGCTTTTGGCACTTGTGTCAGCACACAGCAGGAACGACAGCTGGAGGTTTGCAGGACATACTCCCATTTTCCTCGGCCCTTCATGTGTGAGACAGATGTGTTTGCATCAGTTGTGGCTGAATCCTGCACCAAAAGCCAGGCCAGGGTACAGGCTGCAGGGTTTGACCTGTCAGTCCCCTCTCAGCTGCCCAGGTTTTGTGAATGCATCACCTGTGAGAGATGGGCAGATGGCAAGTTTTACTATTTCAATTTGTCTTATATTTCATTATCCTCTTAACTTTTTAATTTGACTGCTCTAATAAAACAATCAAATTTTATGAGGCTTGTTTTTTCTGCTGGGTAGGCAAACACCACTGATATCAAATTGGAATACAAAGGCAAATACCTGGGATCATCAGGACATCCTGTATCCATAGTGATTCATTTATAATGCATTAAAGTTATAGTGCTATAGGCTAGTTTAACTGTTCAAACACATTATGAGGAGTGTTCCAGATAACTCCATCTTGGGAACAACAGATATTTCAGAAAGTGATGTGCTCAGGGAGCATAAAAAGCAAAATGTGTTGTCATGAATGGTTTTAATAGGTGATCTGAGATTTTGGCATCCTGGAAACAACAATTATTTAGTCTTTCAACTATTTTGTCACATTTACTGCTCGAATTTCTTGAAAAGGTGTGAAAAATAATTTGAGGGGGCATATTTCTTGCTAAAGCCAGTTTTTTTTTGTTTTCCAACATACAAACTTAATAGAGACAAGGAACAAATATTTGCCTTTATGTTCTATGAAACAGGAAGATCATTTTGCAGTAATTTTTGCTCCCTTCTTTTGGTGGCAATGTTTATTAACAGGCTTGGAACCCTGATGGACCCAGGTAAAGCTTAATAATGTCTGACAAGCCATTCACAGGAAAACTGGTTAATGTCACCTTCACTTAGCTGAGATGATTTAACTTTTCTCGCCCCTTAGCCCATTATGGCAAAGAGGTAACAATAAATACTTGGGAAATAAAAATTAGCTTTAGTTCCGTGTTCAAATGGAAGCAATGCAATAAACAAAACCAATTCATTTTCTATGCACCCCTTGAACCAGGAAATCTTCTTTTTCCAGCAAAACTCCATATTGGACAGACAACATAATCCCATGGCATTTACTCAGGAAAATGCCCACAGGGCTGGAGATCCCTCACGCTCAGAAAAGGTCACATACAATTCTCTCTTCTGAACGACTCTGGAAAGCCTTTGCAGGTTCATTGAATCTATTTCTGTCACATAGGTTTCTCTTCCAGGTATATAAGGAAATTGTAGTTAAAGACAGACAAAAATGTCCTAAATTTTTAGTCTTAACTGTGTTGTCTTCAAAGGCACAAGTGGGGAAAGCAGAAAAAACTGTGAACGAACAACAGACTTTATGAACTTTAGCTTCTAATTTTTCTGCCTGTCCTTGTGGGGAGAATTTCCAAAAGAAACTGCCCTATTAAAAATTAGTCCATATTTTATGGCAACGTGCATTGTAAAAAATATATTCCCATGTTTACCATGGGTAATTTAAATATTAATAAATGGCAAAAAGTAGCTAATTACTATGATAAATAATTTATTACTGTAATATTAAATTCAGGTGTATCCAGAAGAAGGCATCCTAAGACTACCATGGATTTAAAACCTGTATTGAATATTTTTTTTCTCTGATTGCTAGAATTACATGATTTCTTTGTACAGGAAAATATCATCTAAAAAAGCAGGCTGTGGTTTTCAGCCAGAGTCACCATTATCTTCCATCAAATTGTATTTTACCTGATTACAGGAAAAACATAAATAAAATTCTCATCCAGCCTTACACTGCCTTTCCAGCAATCCTGTAAAAGAGTCATGTCCAAAATGTGAAGTTTATTTCCCCCAGATTTTGATGTGTGGTTATTTTCTCACAAATCGTTTACTTGGAGCTGGGCTGAACAAAGATCAGAGGATGTGATGATGAGATAAAATTCCTGAGGAAGCAAAGGGTTTTTTCCACTTAGGGACTTTTATATATCCTTCTGTGCACTACTGTGGGAAGAGAAAGACTTAACTTGTAGGGTAAAAACACATTTGTGGCCTGTTTGTAGAAATCTTTCCCAGCTCATCTTATTAACTGGTTTATGTGAATTAATAACACATTCATGTTAGAGCTGAAATCCAGTTTGTGTCTTTGTGGCAGGAATTTCTAAGAGTGTTGGTTTTTTTTAACCTAACCCACTTCTCTGGGATATTTTTTCAGTATTCTCAGGGGCTTGTATAAGGTGAAACTCTTTCAAATAGGTCAAATACCTCTTTTTTTTTTCCCCTGTAACTTCTTTTAAGCTTGATTCTGCACAATTTTGTGTAAGTAGCCCTGGAAGATGATATGAATTTTTGTCAGAGGCTTTCTTTTCTGAAGCTGTGTCTGTAACCAAGAAAAGTTTCCAAATTAATATCCATGTTTACTCCTAAAGCAGTTACATGAGTAACTCCTTATAGCATTTTATGACTGTGCTATATTTACATAAATTATTGAATATTCAGTTTAATGACAGTAGATAAAGATCTTTAGCACTTTCAAGGGCACAGCTGAGAAAACAACAGCAAAGTTCTTAAAGATTAATAAACTTCCCATGTCTATAAAGACACAGGATGGAATTAAGCAATCTGAAAGAACCCCTCCCCATAACTCTCTGGATATAGAGATTTAAACTCTTTAAAAATAATTATTTTAACAAGTCTTCTAAGTATTTATACTGCTTCAAGAAATTACCTGGCTTTGGGATCTCAGCTTCCACTTGGCTGCTTCCAGCACTCAAACTCATTTGTCCTGACCCAGCTGCCCATTGCAGAGTAGACTGCACTCCAGGTAATGAGAGAGGCGGGGAAAGGAGCAGTTTTGTGACTTGTTTCTATGGCTAGTTGTAATAGTCATTACCTAGAAGTCCCTCTGTAGCATTCTGACTGAAGTGGCCATAAATATTTTAATTTTTATTTGGTAGCAGATTTCTAAAACAAAAAATAGGATCATATCTATGATATCACATCTATGACTCTTATGTTTGTCCACTGAAATTAGTCTTATTCATTCTAAAACCATGCAAAAGCCATTTGGTTTGTTTGCATCCTGACCAAATATGTCCGAATTTATGAGGTGACATTTGCAGTCTATTTGCATCCTTGAAACTAACAGTTTCTATTACAGATTGTGTATAAACCACAAAACATTAAAATGTTTACATGCATTTTTCAAAACATGTAATGAGAAAATATTAAAGAAAGTTAGAGCAGAGTTGAATTCTATAGAAAGTGCTTTTTTAGAGACTTTCCTCAATGCACTTTTCTGTTATAAATATTATTTTATGACCCTTCTAGGGTCATATAATAAATATAAGAAATAAGACTCTGTGACGAATATTGTATTATGACCCTTCTAGGCATTTGGACTGTTCCTGTGAGATAGTAAGCTGAAAATTTCTAGAATATCTCAACAGTTAATGAAACAAACAACCAAACACTATAAGCATAAAAGTTACTCAGCTTTCAAACATTGTATTTTTGCTTTTTTTTACAATGCATAACATTGTATTTTTACTTTTTTTTTTACACTGCATAGAAGTTCCACTAAGACTGCAATGACCTGACAAAGAAAACCAAACTATAAAAGGATAAGTAGTGGGGGTTTTTTTGATGTAATTGAGTTCAGTCCCAGGGAGAAGAATCATTCAGAAGAAACTTTTTTATTGAAATTGTTTCATTGCAGATGTGAAGCAGCAAAAGGCTCCAGGGGGTTTGTATCTTTATGTTATTCTCAATTATATGAGCAGCAAGAAAGTGAAATTATCATGCAGTTCATGGGATACAGGGATTAACTGGAGAGCTAATCCAGGTAAAAGAACAAGGCCAGAGAGCTCCAGGGCTGGGACCACTGTGGGCAAGAGTGAGATGATTGAATGGATTTGGAGACTGCATTCTCTCCATTTTGCTGAGATATTCTAAAAACTAATAATTCCAAAAATGTTGCCTGCCTGTGAGTAAAGAAGGGCATCTTGTCCAGGGCCATCCGCCCAGTGCTTCCCATGAACATGGTGAGTGATTGCTTTGCCATATCAAAGAACTGGATTTGGCCTTCACCAAATACTTTCATATCTCATACAGCACATTTTTAAACACAAATCAGCTGGTTGGTTCTGCCTTTCTTTCCAGCATCACCTCTTCAAGAGGTGTAATTACACAAAAATAGCAACTGCCCTGAAGGTCAGTGTAGGTGGATCACCACACTCATTCTCAGTGTCTGCTTATGGACTTGCCTTACACTGGAAGAGCTGGATGAGCCATTTGCCAGTCACCAGAGCAACTGATAAGCAGAGATAGGTTAATTTCTGCTATTTATTGTAGCTGTTTCTCTCACGGTACAGGGGGTGATTCCACACCACAATGAGAAAGGGGAAAACAGGATGCTGTGACCTCATAATTGCTCCATGCATCCAGTGGACAGAAGCTGTAACATAGATATGTGAGCTTAGTTTTAAGGAGGAAAAAATGCAACACACCCAAATAAGAGACATCAACACAGATTTGAGGGAGGGTAACTGAGTCTGACCAGTGGAAAAAATATTTTAGAGTTTCTTGGAGGTGTGAATCCAAATTATTTTTCAAGATCTGCTGCTTTTCCATGATGAACTAATATCTGAGAGCAAGTCCATCTGTTCTGATTTCCATGAGGTGAAGGTTCAATCCCATAGCTGGATGTCAGATGAAGGCAGGATTTATATTGTTACTGCAGATAGTAAATGGTTTGGTCGTTTTGGTGAAGACTCAGTTTGCAGTTGGTAAAACCCTGTAAGCATGGCTGCAGAAGCACTAATGTTCTCAGGACTATTTTGCAAAGGTGAAGGTTCCATCAATGAGGAGGCACTGGACTGTGGTACAACAAGAATTCAGAAAATGTGTCTGAGTTTATGACTGCTGAAGTTTTTTAAAGGATGCAGCCATCTCACTTGGTACCAGGCCAGACTTATCCCTATATTACTCCATTTACTTAAACCCACACACACATTTGACTCACTGTTAATGTGAATAGGAATATTTTCTGGAATATTTAGTTCTGCAGCAATCCTCTGAGGCTCAGGAGGAATGTGCCTGGTGCTGGGAACAGTACAGGACATGTTGGGTTTGGCTGGGATGACTGTGTTTGCTGCTCACTGAGTGTTCTCATGTCTCCTTGCTCTTGCTTTCAGCTTCGTCCCTTGGGAGTTGTGACTTTAGAGGGAGTTTCTATATACATTCACAAGAAATCTGTAACTGGGGGTCCCGGTTTGAGACAAATTCAGATGAATGTCTGAAATAAAACATCCTCTGATAGAAGGCAGGTTACAGCAGTCCCTCCCCCGCCAGGTTCGTGAAAGAAATACTCCCTGGAGGAAAGTGAAAGAGGGAAAAAACCTATTTATTTAACCAACACATGGGAAAAGAATAATGCTATATAATAAAACCTCTCACTGTGGAGAGAATCTGGTAAAATTCAAAGTCCCTTTGTAGGTGTGGCTGTTCTCTCTCCAGAGCTGGGGTGTGGCCCCTCAAGCCATGGCGTGGGCCTCCCAGTGCTGGTGATCCAGACTGGAGCAGAACAGTCCAAGGAAAGGTCTTGCCTCAGCTAGCCAGCTGGCTAAACAGCAAAGAATTTTAACTCTCTGTCTCTCTCCTGAGAAAAAGCCAGAAAGCTTGGGAAAAAAAGGAAGGGTGCTTCCTCTGCTCTTCTGCAGCAGAAGCACGCAATGGAGTTAGAGTGACCTTTTAGCAGAGGACTGCTTTGAAAAGCTCATCTGGGTTTTTCTTTCTTTCTCTCACACCCAGTTTTGAAGACACAGAAAGGCACAGGATTTCACGTCTGTGCATAGAGCAGCAATAGGGGATACAACATCATAAAGTCACCCTGAGACATCCCACCCCTTATCCCATATAGTCGGCTCAATGTCCAAATGAGTATGTTCTAACTCTACACACACATTAATGCATACCTATATATATGTATGACTCAAAAACTTTTGAAAACTCAAAGCTTTCTTTCATAGATTTTATAAAAAGCCCAAATGAAAGTCATGGAAAAGCTGTCTTTGGCATAATACTGTTTTCTGAGAAGATGTGTTTTCTTGGAAAAAGGTGAATCATGTCTAATGTTTTCTAAGACACAGACCTCACTGGTGATGTAGCACACACAGCCACCTTTCTCCTCACTGAGTACGGAAGCCACCATTTCATTTACTGTCATGATTAGTGTCACATCTTGCTATTTTTCAAAGCCCAGTATCTAAAACTTTCTAATTCTCCTAATTTCAGAGTTCAGCATAAAAGCATGAAAATTCAAGGGCTACAGAACCAAAAGAAAACTGTTAAGAAGAGGAAAAACAACAAAGACAGAAACGAAATGTTGCTCAAGTGTAGCTTAACTTTACCAGATAAACCATAGGAACTAAGTGACTTTCAGATATCGTCCAGACAGATTTCTAGTCCCCACAATTCACAAGTGAAGAGAGAATGAGAAGCCACATTGTTCCTTGGTCCCTATCCCAAAGGGAGTTGTAGTCTTGTCCTGACTTTGGACACTTCTTGAGGGGGCTGCATCTCCCCTAACATGTGGAGGAGAGCATTCCCCAGCTGATACAGCTGCCTCCATCCACAATCCACATTTTTGAGAAAACACACTAAGGGCTGCAGAGCCATTGCTCAATGTACTGAAGAAAACTTTGATAGAAGGCAGTAAAATAATAATGATGATGGATTCTGATGATAATGAAGACAACACTTACAAATTAGCACATCTCCCTAGAATTTCCTAAGCCCTTGGGCACCTAAACCTGAGGAACTGCTTTCTGTCATGAGGGGGTTGAGAAATCCATGTGTGACTAACAGATCCAGTTATTCCTTTCAGTTTTGTTCACCATATAGAAATTGATGAAGATATGGACATTTTTACATATCAAATCATCTTCTGATTTCTGATTAAGGCATCACCATTTTTTCAGAGAATCCCAGTACATTCTAGTTTCTGAAAATTACTTTGAAAAGAACAAAAAAATTATCCCAGAATTTACATCATAAGCCAGGTTTAGGAGTATTTTTTTTTTGTTATATGAGTACAGCTTTATCTCTCAGTCTGAATGTAGAGGCAGGGCTCTTGTGCAAAGAACATCTCACAACATGGCACTATTGCCCAAACTTCAGGGCAAGAGTATAAAATTATATTCAGTTCTGTCTCTCATTTTTGTTCAAATGATGAATAGGAAATCAACACTATATACTGTGCTTCAGGGTATCTTCATCATAAGACTACTTGTATCCAGAAGTGTAGATAAACTAAACCTCAATTAACCAAATCTGTTTATAATCCCTCCCTATGGGCACTCAGCATATTTAAAAAGAGGCAGCACCATAATTTGTTAATTTAGCTAAAAAAGAGCAATAAAACTGTCTGCTTAAGAAGAAAAAGCACAGCTAATGATCTCTGCCTGATGGATTCCTGAAATCTTCTGGACTACCCTAAGCCTTTACTGCATCAGCCCCACTGACTTCATGTGCCAGGGTTGGTCTTTAGACCCAGATACTCCATACTGCAAAGTTCAAAACTGAACATCCAATTTTGCTTTCATTGAAATGTTTTTCCCTATTTTCTCTATTTCTCTTAGTTTTGTGCAAGTGGGTAGAAAAGATTTCAAAATAAGAAATATTTCAAATAAGTACTGTCATCTTCTGGGCCTGAACTCACCTTTATGTATATAGCACTCTCTATTCCACCAAGAAAATACCTGTTTCCATGATTTATATTTTCTTTATGGAGCACAGTGTTCAAATATCAGTTTGCCTTGAGGATGCACAGTTGCCTTTACTCCTGTGAAACAGGATAGAAATAGGATTCTTCATGTTACACAGTGGTTGCTTTATTCCCAGCATCTCCAAAGTCCCATTTTGACCCTTGATAATGCCCTTGCTTCCCCCATCACTTAAGAGTATCACTTCTATGAATGTAGCAGTAGCATTATAGCCCATGAACTCACAACACTTTAAAGTATAAGAAAAATTGTCTCCCAGTCCCAGCATAAAGCCAAAGGAAAGCCACTGTGCTGTTTGTCTGTCATTTGGTCACTTTCTAGCAAGACTTTCTACATCTAAGTTGTTTCAGAAGCAATAAAAAGCAGCATTATGTGTGTCAGGACTTGTTAGAAAGGTGTTTAGTTTATGGCTAAAATATATGATGCTGGATTTAGAAAGAGCCCAAATCCTCAGTTACACAGTGTTATTCAACAGGATGAATGAAGAATCTGGTCAAGTGAATTACCTCCTCATGCCAACTGTTCACTCTAATTTTATTGTGATTTCCACCACTGTTGCATATACGTATTTAAACTCTTCTTTAAACGTTTTCTGCTCAAAGAAAAAGGCTTACTAAGTTTCCAGGTAGAAATCAAACACCTGATAAAGTATTGCATTTCAAGTACCTGATTGTTGTCTCAGATAATTTTTTTGCTGTGAATAATAAAGCCCCAAGGAGATTTAACTCTAATGTTATCTTTGTCAATTTGAAGTTCATTTGCCTGCAGGTCTATGACAGATGCTATTATATCTCCCTGGATCCTGAGGTTTTATGAGCAATTTCTGAATTTAAAAAAATCCCAAACAACAATTTTAAGCACCAGTCGGGTTTTTCTCAAACTGCTTTTTATAAGGGAAAAATCATTGGTTTTGATTATTTCAAGAGTAAACTTTTTAAAATAACTGTCAGTGTAACACAGGTGGGCCTGCATTTTAGAATTATACTGCAGTAATTGTTCTTGGATCTTTCTTTTCTGTAGTTTTGGGTGTTGAAGTTGTTTATGAGATGATGTTAAAATTGTGGAAAGAAAGACAAGTTCCCAGTCTGACCCCAACCCAACATAAATCAAGAGTAACTCTTGCTAAATCTCATTATAAGACTGGTGGAATAGAGAGCAGATTCCAGCCCAGCTTGACTCCTCTTAAACGGTGCTGTGTGTCAAGTGTGGAGACACTTTTAATGGCTTTGGATAACCATTCATCTGAGCAGTGTGATTCATGGCTCTGTCAAATGTGGTGTCATGCCATCTTTCCTTTTTTTTTCTATTTTTATTTTTTTAATAAACACCAGTGTAGCATTTTAGTGGGAATTGGCTCATGAGTAAGAAAGGAAAGATATTTTCTGTGAGGAAATTTGGGTGAAAGTTAAGGACAAGTTTTTGTGTGAATCAGCTAGTTCAGCCCACACCAGCTATAAATGAGCATGAGAGCTGTCTGTGGGTGAGTAAGAATTTACCCAACAAGTTGCATGGTCTGGAGTTTACACAGAGTTGCACCTGCCTGTCCATGGGATATTGTGTGAACAGGGAGAAAGAAAATGTTTTCTTATCCAGACCTGCAACCTTTAAAGATCTCTGAAGGAAGGCGATGCCTTCAGAAGCTGTCAGAAGACAAGATATTTGGCTGACACCAGAGGTGACCACATTGAAGTCTGGTCTGCTGGATTCAGCACAGGAAAAGGAATTTCTCCTGCCTGACAGGAATATCCTAGAACAACATTGTAAGCATACGAGTAATTTTTATTTTCTGATTAATTTCTAATATGATCACAAGTCTTACCCTGGAGTAGGGTAAGAATTTAAAAAAAAAAAAGTTCTGTTTAAACCAGTCCAGTTCCCAAAAGGTGTTTTTCTGCTGTGAATGCATTTGGTATGAAAGTTGCTGAGCAGCTGTATTTTGGGATACCAAGTCAGAACCAACACTTTCCACAGGAGATGGTAGATTTGTATCTTCACTGATATAGGTGATGGGACAGACAGCAGGTGACACATGGCGGGGTTTCAGTGTCACCTTGTCCATGGCACAAAGTGCCTCTCTCACTGCTGTCCAGGTCTGTAGATGTTTTCCTTCAAAGCACACAGAAAGAAAACGGAGAGGAGATCCCGTGATGGCTGTGAGCAGATGTTCTTAGGAAGCTGTAGGACTACTTGATGTGAAAACAGGCCCTTCAGCCAGGCACTTGGGCGAAGCAAACCGAGTGGAGATGATCCCAGACACCCCATGTCCTGGAAAGGTGGACACAGTTTATTATTCACAGGTGTACAAACTTTAGTTTTCTTATCACTGGGCTTTTGTGCCCAAATTTCCCTCAGGAGCCTTTCCACAGAGGCTCAGACAAATACCAATTTAATGTACTCCATGACCATTTCTGGGATTACCTCTCTTCATTCTCTTCTCCAACTGTGCTTCCTCAGTGTCCCAAAAGGGCAACTACTTCTCTTCTGTTGTGTCTCTGGCCTGGACAGGTTTGGATTCCTCTGACAGTCCAATTTTAAATCAGATCAATGGTCTGTTTTGACCAATAATCTGTTTCCATCTGTGGGCAGCATGAGAAGTTTCCATCAGATCTCCTAATTCCTCCATATTCCTTTGTCAGGGTAATTCTACATGGTCCTGGACAGCAGACAAATATGTCATTCAGTCAGAAGCAGTTAAATTTACCAGACAGCAGACGATACACACTCAACTAAATTTACAGAAACTGAAGTTAAACAAGCTCCCCATTCATGCAAAAATTGGATGTTTTATCAGTTTTAAATTTCAGGTTATAGAAGTGTCTCAAATTAATGGAAGGATTAGATTATAATCCTTTCACATATTTCTATGAACACATTGTGTATTAGATCCATGGATGCTTTGATTTGAGGCTGAATAAAAATCTCTGCAGAAAGTGCCTGTTTTTGTCAAAAACATTCTATTTTCAGTAGGAAACTAATAATTTATGACATGATTTTTTTTTTTAATTGAATAAAAAAAATGCTTAAAGTGTTGATGAAAATCCTCCAAAGGAAGATGCTTTTATTTTTTTAGCAGATCATAGCAGTTCATATCTTCCAAATCTCAGTCAACTGAGCTAGCCAGTAGTATTTGCTTGGTAGGCAGTAGAGACAGCTTATTTCCTCTAGAGTTTGTTCTGTTTAGAGACAGCTGAAGGATAATGGTGGAACACACTGTGGAATCACCTCTTTTTCAGAAATTCCACACATGACAGAGGGAAGCTGGGTGACTTATAAACTAGAATCCAAATTTTTAGATTTCTTAAAATATGTGAAAAAATTCCAGTCTTAAGAGTGATATATTTAAAGTGAGATTTGCATTTGTTATATTTTACAGTCCTTTCTATGCCTTAATTATATTTATTTTCCAATGGAAACTAAACCAGACCAGATTATTGTTGGATGCTGATGGCAACGGAACAATATTCCTGTCCTTCCATCTTTTATCTGCCTCCAAAGGCAAAAACATTAAAATTTCTGTTGCAGTCATAATAGACACCAAACTCGCATAAACTCAGTATGGCTGTGTAAACAAGATGACTCGCAGCATTATAGTGAGCAAACATCAATATATGTGGGTTGC